>DWQK01003009.1:0-12159 GCA_018231225.1 Noctuana stator | reverse complement strand
TCACAATATTATTGTTTTGTTTTCAATCAAACAACAAAATATTAATAAGATGCACCACATCTTTTCTGCTGTGCTCGCAAGCACAATATGCACAACATGCACAATACATACGTCTCATGTCTCACCTAGAAGTTTTCCATGATGGTCGAAGGCGATGTCTTGAACGGAGTCGGTGTGTCCCTTCAGGGTTCGTTCGTACTCGCCGCTTTCGAACTCCCACACCTTGATGGTGGCGTCCTCGCTCGAGGAAACCATCAAACTGAACACTGGATGAAATATTACCTGGGAACACAAGGTACATTTATTTATAATATTTGTGGTTTTAAAGTAACAATACTATTACTATCTATTATTTTATTATTGTTTTTTAAGAAGTAGCAGCATGACTGAAGTTAACTTGATGTTACTAAGGAGACTTAATTCATTCGTCAAATATTTAATTAAAATAATTATATTGTTATGTTACTATTTATTTACTCAAATATTTTTATTCTTTTACTTATAAACTTTGAAACTATTTTTTACGCTTGAACAAATATGTACATGAAATGAACCACCAGCGATCCGAGTACCTATCCACATAACCAGGGGTGCGTAGCCCCACTTAGTGCTTCTATACATCAATCGATCCAAATAAATAATTAATTATTACCACTTAAATATTTTTGGTTTCAGTTCTACAGTACCTACATACAAAATGAATTACCAAATAATCTTATCTAATACAGTAGATGTTATCATGCTAACGCTGTTAACTTGTACTTTATTCACGGCCATGGCTCATTAGTCTTTAAAACTACAATTAAACTTTTGAAGAGTTTTTTGATTTATTAGTTCTGTGAAAATACAAATACAGTCTTCTAATTTGCTAGTATTCATAGGTTGATATTAAGTGGTTGCTAAAGCGGCATACACATCCAAGTCAATTTTAAAAGATCAAAATGGCTGTTAAGATTTTAGTTCATTATAGCTAATTTATAAAAAAAAATTGTACCTTAGTAATAGTAGCTCTATGGCCAGTGAGACAGAACTTCTCAGGCGGGCGCGGGATCCACTCGGCGGGCGTGCGCTTGGCTCGCGTGGGCGCTCCTTCGATAAATTCTTTCTGGGCCTCCGACAACTTGGATTCTAGCTCCATCACCTGGAAAATAAGCACATAAATCAAATATTAATTTACATGTATTTTTTTTTTTATTAATTACAATAGACGTGACACTTACGTATGTTTAGTATTTTGCACGGAAATATACATTTTGTAATGACTGTTTTAATGTATTTTGTAATAAATTGTTAACATATTTGTTACACAACTCCTTCCACAGTGCATTATTAGTTGTATATAATTTGCAGTATGTTAAACCATCATTGAAACGAAACGAAGAAAATTTCATTTTTACGCTGACGGAAACTTCTGTCTTAATCTGAGAAGAGGAAAATTTCGTATAATTTATCATGTTGCATATTAAAGTTAACGTTATATGCGACATTTACTCTTGAAGAGCCCGTAAAGAGGTTGCAGCGAAATTACTCTGAGTGACCTAGAAACGTAGTCGAGTCGGCGATCGATCGCGGGACCAATGCCTAGGTCGGCGTGCCTAAAAGTCTAGATGATATCAACTGGTCTAAAGGAATGTAATAAAATTTTCGAACATAAACTAAAACATGAACTAAATATATATTTTTCAAATTACGATTTAATCATCATACAATAAGTGTTTTTAGGAGTAGTTTCCTATTTTGTGATCCCGTGTTTAATTGAAAACACTATTCAGAAATCATATCACACTATTAATGTGCCGTCTGATGCCATCCCATACTTTGCTTTGTATTATAGGAAATTTGCATATAAACAGCGTTTATCTATTTCACGAGAGACGGCATTGATGACTCATACAAACGTATTTAGGCATTGACTGCATCAGATATTCCTTGCAAAGCGAGCAAATAAATAATTCGACAGTGACGATCATATCTCCAATCTACGGCTGTAGCCTTTTATGCAGAGCTCATGATAACACTTATCTACAGATAAGTGCGTTATTATATAATGAGGCATTCACCTAGATTCACAAGTTCAAATTACAGCTAATTATAATAATATAACGAATCTAGCTTTAACATATTAATATACAGTAAGTACAATGACACTGATTCACTATGAAGACTTGTTTGTCGTTTAAGTTAAATGACACGTGTGTGGTGGTCACAGGTCTCCCACACCCTAGAGGACTTCCGTAAATATAAAAAATTTGCTTCCTTTCCTGGCGGCTCTGCATTCTACCACATGTCACGGTCTCAATACTCAAAGATCCGGTCCAAAAAATCACTTTTACACCAACACGAAACGGGTTTCAGTTTTTTTTTTCTTCAGAAATAATGCTATATTTACTGTTTTACACTATGAAAGACTAACTGCAAAGAATTCAAAATTGATCAAACAATTTGGAGGCGTCATCAAATATGAATATTTATATTTGCCCAATATTAGTCATGTAAATGTAGAATAATAAAGTATAATAATTATCTTATTGACGTTTGAGATAATTAATTAGTGGTCTTCTATTTAGCTTACTACTAGAACTGCGAAAACACTAAAAGTTATATAAAAAATTGCCTATAATTAAGCATTTCTTATAAATATAGAGGTTCGGTTGGCCTTATTAAGTTGAGGTTCCTAGATTATACTAGCAGTACTTGTACAGCTGTAAGTATCGCGCTTAATGACGATTCGATGTTGATGGAGTTCTTACAAAAAATAACATAAGTACTGAGTATTATGAGTCTATGAGCAATGCGGCTCTCATAACCGCCTCTCTCAAAACCTTGTACTTCCGTATTTGTCGCACGCAAGTATGACAATATTTTCTTTACTTCGACCATCTTATTTGGGCATGCTGTTAGAGGAAATACTATAACTCAAGTAACCTAGAGTCATTATCTATTTATCAAAAAACATAACCAACAAAATCCATTTATAAACTACTATATGGAAGATGTGTAATACATAGGTAGGTACACATAGCAAATGTTATATTAATGCTGTATATTGAGTAGGACAAGTTATTAAAAGGAGTTTGTAAGAGTATCCTCTTTTTTCTTACAAACCAGTACTAAAATAACAATAATGTCAACTTGCCTTCTTCTGCAACCTGATGACCGAAGTCCACTTCTTCTCTAGGAGTCCGCCGAATTTGCGATCCATCTCGCCGCTCATGTCCGCCTCTTTCTTGAACGCTTCCAGCGCGTCATTGTAGCCATTGCTGCCCAGGTAATCGGCGATCGCTTTGTTCCTGAAGGTAAGATTTATCCCTTATTATTATATATTTACCTACTAGCTAACCCAGCGAACTTCTTACCGCCTCAAAATCAGTGAATTATACATAATATGTATAATTCAGTTTATATTATAAACTCTTGAATCTTAATCTATCTTATTAAAAAAAATTGCATCAAAATCCGTTGCGTCAAATTGTTACTCCTGCTACTACTTGTCTGTTTGCACTTTTTAATATTATGTAGTGATTATTTATCTATCTATCTGTATTCAATGATACTGTGAAATCCTGTCAGCGCTTTGAAGTACACTATTTGACCGAGCTAATCGACAGCGGCCGCACTGTAAATCAGTGTCATGGTTTTGTAATAAGAGCCATGGCTTAAACTGTGTGCGGTACCTTTTGTTTCTGTATTTATACAATCGGAACTCGTAGATACTTATTGGTTTTTACATAAATTTTAAATAAACGTTTCTTCTTCTTTTTCTTTAACTAAAGCGGTAAAGAAAAAGTCTGGACCCCTTATCATAAGAGAAATCGAAGTGTAACAAAGAAATGTTTTTGTAGGTCAGCGACACGGTAGCACAACCGTCGAACATGCTCCAATTAGATAAGACGTCCGTCCTTGTAGCGAGTAATAATAGCCCGTATCCGTAAACTATTCTAGTTTTGGCTTCTACTTCAAAATAGTTTAAATTCTGCGATCACTGGTTTGGGCGTGTTAGGAGAAATTTTCCAACAAGAACCCACTTCCTACCTATCACCTGAAGTGCCCGCATGCCTGTGAGTGCCTTTCGATCAAAAATGGGATTGCCGATGAAAATGTGGCATTTGTGACGTCACGAGTAAGTAGTCCTGTGATATCGACATGTCCTATCAATGTCCGATTCAAACTCGAATGGCGACGCGTATAGGATTCAATGTCGATAGTTTTCATTCTAATCTACATAAGGTGGATTGTAGATGTCTGAAATGAACTGCAGCGAACTAATACATTGTCGTCATACATTTACGTAAATATCATGGAAATTTTTTAATGCATAAAATATTTTTAGAAAACACTATTAAATATCTTATTTCGTCTAGACATTAACGTTCGTGTAACGCTTAGCGAGAAGGAATGAAAACATCCTTACGAATTAGTTGTCCGATTATCATTTCCGATTGCCTACCTATAAGAATTTGTTGCCGTGTTATGTCATGTGCCGGTTATCTCGTTAGCTGTCGTATTAAACTAAGAACATAAAGATTAATGTGGTAGATCAAAATATTGCAAATTATTAACATGGACAGATTACTTCCCACGCGTTGCTTTCTAAGAGAAATGTTATTATAGCGTTATTTATTACATACAATACTGAGCAACTTGTTTGTCAAGGATGTACAAAGTAAATATTAAGGAAGAATTTACACCAATTCATAGGAAACATCTACTTTTTACGCAATTCCAAAAGGACAAACAGCTCTGCCGTTAAAAGATCGAAAGCTTCGAACGACTATAAATTAGAACACCAACGCAGTTTCTAAAAATAAAATAAAAAATTACACATACAGCCGAACATAGAACCTTCTAGAACCATAGAACATTTTTTAAATCGGTAATTAAAGGACTGGATTAAATCAAGTCTTTCAGCTTAGGAAACAAATATAATCATTGACACTTGATCAAGGTCACCACATCAATACGTTAAATAAATAAGCCATCAATACATAGTACTGCGGTTCAAAATATTAGTAGTAGTAGTAGGTAGTAGACGAAAGCTGTTTTATTTTGTGACGAAAGTAAATTATTCATTCATAGATGCACACAATGAATGTATTGAGTAATGTTTATCTACAAAGGAACCAATGATCAAGTTTAATAATATATTTTTCATTGCAATTTGCTTGAACGTAAACCTTGTGCCAAATATACTCGTATGTAACAGACTATTAAAAGAATCTCACGGAAATTCGCGTTACTTAGCTACATTTAATGTCTTTACAAAAACGGTATTACCTTATATTTTGTGCATACATTAACTGTGTAGGTACATACACTAGTTTAGGCTTTATAATTTAATGTAAAACAAATATATTTAAGTGAAAGAGGTTGAAAGAGCGCGTCGTAAAATGCACTTTGGAAATACGATATACCTATATATAATTTTAAAATTATTATAAAAAACAACAACGTATCTTTGCTAAAGGTACATAACAATACAGTATGTAACTTATTGCCATTCAAACATTATTTGAAGCGATTTGGGTCCAAAATAATTAACGTACAACATTTTAAACGTTTCCTTATGTTCATAACATGACAGTGAATATAATATGTACGTTAAAACTCCGTTGTTAATTAGCGTCGAGCTTCCGTTGTTATCTGTTTACTGTACATAATTATACTGTGATACGTATGTATATGTGCTATGTGCCAAGAGGGGTAAAGGGCATACACGGAATATCAAGTACGTGACACACGGTTTGCTCATACGAGGGGAGAAAGGTTGTCAATTTTGCTGGATGTTCGTACCTGTTTGCGATCCAACTTTGTTTGTATTTAACCCCCGACGCAAAAAGAAGGGTGTTGTAAACGATAAAATTGGTTTTTCGAGGTAGATATGAAGCAGACAAGTGACTAATTTTGTAAAAGGTAAAATGAGAACAAGTCTCGATATCTCGCTTGGACAGATACATCGACAAGCTCCGTGTACTATAAAGTTTCTACTGCAAAGTTCATTTCTCGATTGTTTGTTGTGTCATGTTCCGATATCTACATGGTGAAACTAAATCGATTCTAAAGACAATCAGTCTCGCGGGTGTCCCCATTGTTCGCGTGGGAGCAATCAAGTTAGGTCTTTTATTTGTGCAAGTGAAAAGTATTGGGCGTCGTGGGTGGCGCGAAAATTAGGCACTTAAATTCAAACGTCAAATATGTTTGAGTTACTCGGCCACAAAAATTTCTTTAAATTGATCATGTTGCGAAAGCAGAACTTTTATTTTTAAATCTACGAGTAGTAAAAGTATTGGGCGTCGTGGCTGGCATGCCAATTAGGTACCTACTTGAATTCAAACTTCCAATAATATGCAACTCCATTCCTTAGTCATCAAAATTTCTTTAAAATTGATCATGCTTCAGAACTGTTCTTTTTGCATACATTAAGAAATTTACTACTTAACCAAAAGATTAAAATTTATTTCTCTGTGACTAGTAAATATGAAAATTGTGTAAATGTAGCACTTCTTCAAGTTCCTTTATACTTTTTATGGTTTCGTAGTTATACTGTGAACCTTTAATACTCGCTCATGGCCGTCTGTTTGACCGATTAAATTAATAACAAGGAAAGAGAGAAAGATTAGCTTACGATTAAAATATAAGGTAATTCCTTAAAACTAAAGATTACTTTGTATTGATTTCTTTGCGAATATGACTAAAATATAACACTTGATAGAAGACAATTACTAAGGACGGTGATAGGATTATCCTAGATTTCCTATAAAAAGTTTAGTAGCGAGTAAAAAACACGGTAAACAGCGAAAGTAGTTTCGTGCGTAGAGGTCCCCGTTCAACTTGCGTCTAAGAAAATAACTTTCACGATACATTTCCGTCGTAACTCTGCTTTAAGGGCTACTTACAACTACGCACACTTCAAAGACAATCTTATATCCAAAGAGACGATGTAAGTATGGTGTCCAATCGGGCTTCGCAGACATATAACCCATACAAGTTCAAATATTAGCACGTATATAAATATTAAATGATAACGATCTTATGTAAAGAAAAAGTTTTTCTTTAGAGGAAGGCCATGTTCAATTTCACGGTACTGACAGAGAAAAGATGGCAGGAACCTACAATCTAAACACGGAACCACGGCGGCATGAAAACAAGCGTAGTAACTTTAAACATTATAATAATATGATTGGTTGAAATGAAACAATATGTGACAATTACCAATCAGCCAATTGCAATTTGAGTCGCATATGACGCTATGCGCTTATACTTTTTTCCGAGTTCACCTCAATACCTACCATGGCACCTGCACAGTTTTGACCACAACATATGGGAGTGATAATAATGTTGTCGGTTACGAGCAGCTTATATACCAGGACGAGCCAGTCTCATCACCTGCTATATTCTTAATATTTTATTATAAACTACTATATAGCTAACAGTTCAGTTCTCATTCTCATTAAAAACTTGTAACCGAGAATCACTGTTTACCATCTACTTGCGTCATCCAAAATAAGAATTAGCAAGTTAAATTTGTTACAAGCATTGACATAATGTGTTTAGTGTTAAGATTAGCATAATATATATGAATGCAAATCGGAAGTAACTTTATGATGATATAAAGACGACCAGCATTCAAAAGTATAAATCTTGTCTTACTACATTTCTTTGAGTGGGAGTTTGATTAGGGTACCCGTAGTTAAAGTAATTTTGTCTTTGTCTTTAATTATAGTCCCTTAATGGTCGATGACGTCAATGACGTAAGGTTTGGATTTGATCCACCGAAATTTATTCGGTTAGGCGATAGGCAGATGTTCCAAGGGTATTTTCACTGCCTTAATTTCTTTGTGAATATGGATGGTTATATTTTTGTAACCATTTTACAGATATATGGTATACTATTAAACAGAATATTTATAGTCTTCAAGTTCAACATTTATTTTTACTGAAAAGTTATGGCACTACTCTTGTTCCCTTTATCATACAAAATTACTATAATAAATAAGCTAGCCTGTAATTTTTGACCGCCATACTTTCAGCCTATGTATGTGCCCAGAAAGTTAATCAAAATGTGTCATTTACTTAATTCATGTAACGAGACCATTGCTCGCTAAAACAACTGAACAGCTACAATATCTAAACAAGAAACTTTAAATTGTAGTAAAACAACAAAAGCTCACATTTGTATGAACAACACGTAACTCCAAATTTACATGGCTGCGCGTGATCAGAAAAATAACCTTTTACAGCATACGATTGTTTCCGAAAACTTAGTTACGCAGAAGTGAAGTGTGTCTGTTGGCCATTTGAGAGTGCCGTGTTGCAATATCCATAGTTAACCTGATTCGCGCCCGTTAAATACAATTTCGAGTTTCTTTTGCCATTTATGAAGTAACCGCTCTGTTATTTTCACGTGACATGTGTTACATGGAGATAGGGAGAGACAATATTAAAAATAAGAAAATATTTAACCAAATTTCTCTGAACACTTATGTAAACTACAAAAAATGTGTATTTTTTTTAACTATGCATACTGCTACGTGCAAGTTTTAAGAAAAACATATCCGTGTGTATCTATGTATAAACGATTATGAGATGTTTTACATATAAGACAACTAATTCTCGTCAGTATAGGCTATTATTTAGAATCTATAATTTTTAAAATACAGAAACCTTAAAACCGGAAAAACAGTATTGTTTTCAGTCTATTTCTTCATAAATAAAAATTAAAAAGTAAGCTCTTCCAAATTAACCAGGCAAAAACATCGAGCTGGCAAAAAACAAAACCCTCCAACGGAATCAAATGTCTGCGCTGGTATTAGCGGTGCTGTAGGGATGAAGACGGGAGGCCGCCCACGCGGTATCGATCGCTTCCAGGCGCCGCCGTCGCCGCGTCGGCGGGCGACTTCAATACTGCGTCATCGCTATACCCTCCTAGCGGGTGGCGTAGCTATTCACTGACCCCTAAACTATTCAGCCGAGCACATAAGTAGTGCTTCTTTAAGTTTAGGTATTAAAACGATATGGAGGGGTGTCGCAACGATAATGAAAGACCGGCGGTCTTTGTGCACCCTATTTGCTTTTGCATGCAATGTTATTGTTATAGGTATTTTATAATTTATCTGTTGCAAGAAACACGTTATAGGGTAGACAAGGCAATTATTTATAATCATTTTTAATATGTTATCAAAGCGCAACAGTTTTGATATAAATTTTTTAATACGATAAATTTTAATGATGATGATTATGTTGTTGACTTATTAGGTAAAAATTTTAAATTATACTTAATAGAATTTTTATTAACCAAATAGATTTAATATAACGATACGACTATAGTAGATTTTGAATAAGCGCTAACGAAAGTAACAATAGGGCTCATTACTGCGAACAATGTAAATCGCGTTAACAATGGTTTCTTTTGACAATTACCTAGCCATGTTTTTAACAAGACTTCAAAATAGAAGATTACCAATTCGATACGTATAAAGATGAAACAAAAATTATTTTCTTTAACATTTTATTGTATGAATTTTTTTACTTTAATAAATAGTTAATATGCCATGTTATATTGTATTTTTAAATATTTTTCTTTTGTTTAGACTCTTAACAAAATAGATTCGATGTCACATCTGCCAGGCGTCTCACGATGTTTGTTATTAATGAATAAGTAAAACAAATTTATCTAAGTACGATCCGTATCGTCGTCAAAAAAATCTTAATTTCGCCACTCAACTATGACGCCTACAATATGTTTCGTTATTTAATAACTTTAACATACCCGTACCTCTTTGTAATATGCCTAATACTCTTTTGTTGTGCGTGACTGCACTGACGTTACTTTGATATATAAACCGTTTAAAGTAGGGGTTGGAATAAAGTAATTGCTTGTTTTTCCCCTCATTACATTTCCGCGGTATACAAAAAAAAAGAGAAATGCTTAACCACTGATTTTTTTCAAGCCAAACAGTGCTAGAAAAAATTGATAACAACGCAAGTAAACTACCTACCATGCATGTTTCTTATAAGACTCCAAAAAGTAAAGAAGGTTTCAATTCGATGCGTATGCGAATATACTAATAATATTTTAAGTAACCTTGAGTGAATTCAAAATTTGCAACAAGGCGTCAAGTCCTACTCTCTTGCCTAAATCTAGTTAAATAAGAGTTTCCTTATTTATTTATAAATTAGTAAGAATGAAAGCTGAAGAATACTGCAGAATCCACTGGGCTCAGTAAATAAAACGTTTATTGTTCTCGAATTAAATATTTATTTTATATAAAAATTCCCTAAGACAACGTCACTCTCTATATTACTTTTCATTTCGCAATCTAATAAAACTAGCCAGTACACTACAAAAGCCTGAAAGCCTAAACAAATTCTTATTAAACAAACACGTATGTTAACTATTTGAAATCAAACTAAACGAAAGCACAAAGTACAAGATGTATGTACAACATGTACACATGTGTCTAATACATTGCAAAATCTTATTCGAATCTACAAATATAGTTCTATCAGAATTATTTTCAGTTCAATGCTTTCGAGAAACACGCACGCGACTGCATTGCGAAGGCGGTCATTGCAGATCACGTGCATAGACTCTTAGGTATTTAATGATCGGATTCTACAAAGACAACTGATTTAATGAGTATATAAAAATACATTTAATATGGAGTTGGACGAAGACTAATGATTAAGCATGATTCTTCAGGCCTTGATTCAAACTTCATAATCAAATTCTTTAATCATAATTCATAACGTTACGTTACCTATTACAGAACTGAAGAGAAAACACAATATATTACAGATTTCAAATTTTTTATTTGGACCCTCGAGTCCATCTCGAGTTAAAATTCCATTTTTTCCTTTCTTTAAAATATTGGAATTAATAACAAAATAAAATGGTGGTTACTGCTAATAATGCTTTATCCCATTTCTCATGACCTCGTCTACACGCCGCAAATGCAGCGCATGTGCCATCAGCCTAATAGGGATGTCGAATGCAGAGTACAGTCTGCGGCATGCGGCAAAATGGCAAGCGGGCAACCGGTGAAGGCTGCATTCCGCGCGATCCTGTGTAGGAACTGCGGACGCTCAACGGGTCTTGGAGCTTACAACGGCTCACTAGATGATGCTCAATGGGACGCTAGACGGCTAGAGCGTCGACATTACGATTTACGATATCCGAGCGTTCAGAATTTTAATGCACGAACATGCGGTATTATGTATAAGGGATTCGTTTTAAGAATGTGTTTGAAGAAGAATAAATAGCCTTGAAGAGGTTAAGATGTCTCTAGCAGCTTCTAACTAGCAAAAAAATTTAAGATATTTAATTATGTATATATGTTAATTTAACACTTTTTGTAGTACAGTAATAAAAGTTTTAAGTAATGTCGAATTTAAATTAATGCGTCTGAGGTCACCGTCAACATTGTGACAATAAAGAAACAGGTTGAGGTATCACGGTGACGAACGAGATGAGTCATCTTCATTTTAAGACGAATCCAAACTCTTAAAGAAATATATAAATAATTATTATACAAGAATTAAGACCACAGAAACTTTTTCACAGCATCCGGGGTAACGTATAACTAATTCAGAAATAGATAAAAGTCATGAAAATAGATTTTTCTATCCTTACTTATATTATGTAAAATCGGAGATAAATTGAATATGGGGAACGGTTCTATGAGAATATCGATAAACCAGAGATTACATCTGTACCTATAGTCTAAAAATAAACCAAATACATAATATTGGCGTATTTGCATAATATTACAAAGTGGGTATCGTTTTTAACTAGACGCTTGTATAAGCATCGAGCGTCTAGAAGACTACCCACGTTTATTTTTCGTATTTTGTAAACACGTCAAGCTTAATTTGTAACTGTCGACGAACACAAAGTTCAATGGATATGTTGTCTGAATGTTTGAGCTAAATATTTAGTGACCGCTTTCTATCACATACAACGTTGCATAAGCCAGATTACGATCTTGATGTATTATGGTAATAATCTATAACGTAATACCTGATATTTTATCTATTAGTAACACAAGACCAAGACAAGTATCATTCAGACCGATTTATTCAGAGCCAATAGGAGGTCTCCTATAACGAACATTGTGAGAGATCGTTATCAATAACCTCATTTGAATAATGTTACTCTAGTCT
>DWQK01003008.1:0-12161 GCA_018231225.1 Noctuana stator | reverse complement strand
CTAGCCCGCAATGTGACCTTTAGGGCTATACCTGCCTTACTAGGACACCAGTTTGGACGCAACCAATTGCACCACCACTGTATACACCCGTGGGGAGGGTACCTCATCCGGTCCACTTAGTTGCGCAACCAATTTTCGTGCGTGTTTAATGGCCGAAAAGCTAAGAAAGGATTAATCCACTTTCTAATACATTGTCCGTATAGAAAATCAGTGTTAACTCTGATGTACATTTGGAAATTAGACTGGTGTTTTGTCTCGTGTTCCTCGTTTGGTATCCCGGTGGCGCGACGGTGGCGCCGCCATGGTATCCTGATGAGATATAGCCTTAAGTGCACGCTAGCTCGCTAGTGTCCTAATCTTAGAAGTATTTTTTATATAGTTCCGCCTCAAAGGCTCTGTTTCTACACTATTCTTATACGACAACCATGCTTTAAATGCAAGAGATCCGTTATAACGCGATTTACTAAAATTGCAGCAAATTTTCAGTCGCTTCCGTAGTAAAATATCTTTGTAGGCAATGGAAAAATGTTTTGAATGTCTGATAAAATCATGACTGCAACTGTTTTTTATGGCTCGCTACTGGACACGGGGAACACAACCGGGGAAGGTCTAGACCGTATTATACCATGCTGCTCCAATGCGAATTGTTGGAGATACGTGTTAGTGACCTAGCCGTGTCTGATGTCCAACCGCGCAATGGGCCTCCGACCAGGTTTGACGACTTATCTATCGATATCAACCGGGACCAACTGCTGAACGTGCCCTCCGAAGCACGGAAACGCGCATGGCATTTGCCACTAGCGATCACCCATCCGAGAACTTGTTAAGACCCAAGAAGAATTAAATGTTTTACCCGTCTTAAGTTATAGCGAAGTGATTTGCGCTGTTGTGTCTCTTCATTGTATGGAATAGTGCAGCTGACAGAGTCATAGGTCAGAATTCTCATCTGTAAGCGTATTGTAATTCATGTCTTCATAATTGAGCTACAAAAATCGACTAATATTAAGTGAATCGAGTTCCCTAAAATTTATCCATTACCGATCGAGAATTAATGACGTTTTTCAAGTATTAGAAGGTTACACTTAAATACATAAGCCATTGATTTTGTGATGTTTAAAATTTTATCACTTATATTCTTATAAATATTTTTACTTATGAGTAAGTTTAATTGGTAACGGATAGCAAAGTTTCTGAATATTTTCTAATCATAAACTGAAATTTTAATAAGTAACCAGACAGGTTAACGAGCAACATTTATATTTTATTGTAAGTCAGTGGTTAACAAAAATGGTTTAAAGTATTTCTGCCTTTCAATGGTATGTATGAATAAATGAATCCAAAGCCTAAGAAAATTTAGTCTAAACTGTAATTCTTTTTCTACCTATAGTGAGATGTGTCTGTTTTTCGTCTGTACGAATATGAATTCGAGGTGCATAAATGAGTAAGTCTATACTTTCTGGTTTTATTTGTATCAACCCCTTTCCTTAATACGGTGGATTTATTCTGAAGCGGTTTTTGGGGGCAACGAGCGGGGCTACCGTCCAGGGCCTCGCTCTCGCAGGGGCCTCGCTCATTTACGTACATTGTGCCCTAATAATCAACAATAAATTAATTATAAATATATTATTGAAATTATTATTGATATATTTTGAAATAAATTATTACAAACCGCCCTGAGCATCGCAATGGCTAATGCCGCCCCTGGATTTTGTTATTTGGGATGTTTTTAACCGAATTAAAAATTAAACAAAAATACGACGTCCGATGCTACAATTAACATCGGACAAGAGGCAATTTTTCCCTCAGTTTAGTTGTAACAGACATAATGGGCGATACTTAACATTAAATAAAAGTCAAATGATAAAAAATTTTGTATTACTTAGTTGCAATCTTAAAAACTAGTATACAGTCTTAACCCAATCTAAAAGTAGTTTCTATTATACTTAAATCTAGCCTCGAACTACGTTTTACAAAACGCTGATTAATGAATGAAAATTGAGAAGTGATCGTATCAGTAAATTTCCCTGCTACGTAATGAACGCCTATGGTAATATGGAGTATGTACACTATATAATTATGTACTGTATATTGTAAGTATTACTATGTATGTTTCGTGTCTTTGTATCCTAATTATTCTATGAGAGGAGTAATAAAATGTAATTAGGAAAACGGTTGTTTATTACTCTCCTGAGCAGTGTTGCCACTGATCATTTACGAGACTGCCGTATACAATAGAAATAAATGCCATATTTATACAAACATTTTACATAAAAAAAAATATTTAGCCTAAAAGGTGGAGTAGACTGGGACCCAGGTCGGCAAATTTTGGCGGAATTTGACGAAAAAAAAGTAGTTTTATTCCCTACTTTAAGGTTCATTTTAAAAGAATTAAAGCGTGACTATATAATATGAATGACTTGCTATACGGTATATGTAGGTAATGTTGCCTTATCGTACGGCAATTACCACACAGTCGTATACCGTACCTACAATTCGTATTGTAAAAGTGCCGTACGAACGGCAATATTGTTCCTGAATTGAACCCTATATGGCATAGTCAATGAACTTCTTACAAGTTCTTTGGGCATAGTGTTCATACTCCATAGTAATGGCAAGTGGGATTGTCCATTATACGACTACAGGAGCTACTGCTACCACAGGCGCTGCGACGTTCTTCTGCAGGTCGATACAACAGCAACTGGAGATCAGCTGGTACTCTTGGCAGGAGTTCGCGTGGAGAAAACTGCAGTCGGTCTTGCGGCAGTGGTAGTTTGGTTGGACTGAAAAAACGTTAATTTGTAATGTACTTTATTAATAAATTACCATTAGGTATTAGAACAAAAACTTTATCGCGAAATAGGGGAAATTTATATGTCAAAAATATTTAAAAAAATACATACCTACATAAAATTTTGTGTAATAACAGGTATGTAATTTTAAAATTAACTAAAATACTTACAAGAATCACAACAGCACGAATCATGAGCTTGCTTGTACGAGCAGTAGCTGTATACAGAGGAATCGCACAGCGGGCACCCGGGGTGAGCTCCGGGTGGACCCTCCACGTAGTTGTTCCACGGGTTGCCGCCAGGGTACTGCCCGGGGCGCTGACCCGGGTACTGGCTAGGGTACTGGCCCGGGTACTGACCAGGGTACTGGCCGTAGCCCACACCAGCTCCTATTAAATATTCCCATATTTCTCTTAATCCGAAACCTGTTGGTGAATGGTTAATGGTGATGAAATGAGGGTGCAGTGATCATGATGTTGGGATCTGTTCGCACTATAGTGTCAAGAGATTTTCCTTCATTGAAGTTATTATAATTATTTTAAACAATATTGCAAGACCGACTGATTAGGACTATAGTGTGAATCGATCCACGTAAATTTACATGGCGGTGAAATTTCTGCCATCCTTCTGTACCATTATTAAGTAATTATGAATGAATGTTCCTTAAATTAACTATTATGGCTCTGTGCTGTGACCAAGTTATGCATGGTTATTATTATTTGTTCTCGATGTTCCACAACTTACTCGTAAGTATCAGTCTATCTTTAAAACAAATATAAACATTAAAAGGACCCAGGAACCGGAAAATATTATTATGATTCATTCACTTTTTCATTCACGTCTATTTCTTAAAAATTCGTGTAAGTAGGTACATTACATTCATTAATTTGTTAATGCGTTATTTAAATGCTCCACAGTTTAGCTTATAATGAAGGAAATACACTTTGAGTAAGTAAGTAATGCGGTTGTAACCGAGATTATCATCTTTTTGGTAATTCTGGGTAATTAATTTATATTAATGATGATTTGGCAGTGACCTTGGTGTCATACTTGGCTGACTGTTCGTTGTTTCATTGTAGTTATCTAATTGTCTGTTTCTTGAAATACACAGTTATGTTAGTAAGAACTGTAAGAAGGTAGGTACTTAGGTAAATATGAAATAAAAAAATTTACGTCCTTTGTCTAATTCACAGACATTTAAAATCAAAATATCTATGGTCTAATGGCATAGAGCGCCTTAGTACTTATATAGGTTAACGGAATTTTCGAACACATCACAAGTAAAGTTATAAAGCCAATTTATTATCTCACTTTTAAAGCTTCTGATAAAAAACCGACCAATGAAACAGACACATAGGATTATCGTGCTTGAGTGACAAGTGACATGATTGAGGTTAGTAAAAATCTTTTTACCGTTAGATAAACTCACCGCCGACACGTTTTCGGCTTATTTCGTAATTCGACGGCTGATCACCTATGGAGAGTGGATGACAAGTCAATCAACGAATAGCTACCAGCTACCTATACCTACCTACTTAATTTTAAGTATAGAGCGCCATGTTTACTGTAGGTACTATGGACGGCTACATCATAGATTATTGACTTAATTTTAACATGATTTTTCTTAAATTTATGAATTTTTATTTTTGTATAATATCTATTAAGTAGTGTTAATTACTTGACTAACATCCTAATAACAATCTATGGATGGAAAATGGAAACGTTGTTAGCCGCTTTGTAATGTAAGTAGGTACGTATTTAAATTCTAACCAATACGAAGGTGGGTATTTTTTACTATTTATTTATAATAAATACATACTGTTGTGGTTTTAAATATTTACCTACTTTATTTTATTGAATTATCAATTATTAAATTTTCGCGACAATAACATACGCGCTGAAAAAACAGCTTTTCGTAAGTATTGACCCAAAAAAATATCCTTTGTCACTTGCCATAATTAAAGCTAATTAGATAATTATTCAATTATATAAATTGTGGGAGACTTTTAATAATATAAGATATTATTATATGTAGCTGATGGGATATTTCTTATGAGATGAGTGGCAAACGAGCATACAGGTCACCATGTTAAAAGTTCGCTGCAGCCTATAGACTGTCCTGTGTTTCAACCGCGGGTAAAGGCGAGCATGTGAGGTAGGTTTAAAAAAGAAAAATACTTATTTAAAAAACAATCACAAATAAAAAAAAAGCGTTCATTTACTAATCGTGTTTATTGTTACCCACTGTTAGTCACAGTGTAGGGGATTACTAGGTTTACTTTATTACTAGGATTACTAAATTTTATTTTTTTAATTGATTTTTTAAATCTATTTTCTATATATATTTAGTAGGTAGGTATACATATATTTTGTTAAGCATAATTATATTAATTATGTATAGCATAGATATATCTACAAAATATACACTCAAATTCAGGCTTATTTTTAAATACTTACCCACTGAAAGTAATTAAATAACTAAGTATCTTATTTATTTTATCGATGATTTGCTAATGTTATTCTACATACCTGTAGGTAGTACCTTCTACTGTATATAAGGTATAACTATTTACTTGAGTACCTACTTATAATATCTATATATGAGGCAAGAGGGCAAGAGGATGAAATAATAATACAAAGATATTCTTAAATAGAGAACAAATCCAATTTTCTTATAAATCTTATATATAAAATTCTCGTGTCACGGTGTGCGTGATTGAACTCCTCCAAAACAGCTCGACCGATTCTCATGAAATTTTGTGTGCATATTTGGTAGGCCTGAGAATCGGCCAACATCCATTCTTCATACCCCTAAACAAGCAACCGCTTTTATAGCTCACTTGTTTGTTTAAGGAAATTTCTACCGACTATTAATATAATTTTCATGTTATTTGACAATGACTGATTGCTCTATCGATATCTATTTAAACTAATAAAATATGTATGAGCCATGCTCAGTGCGTGGTAAATCGAGTTTGTTACGACTGCAACGAGTTATGTTTTTGCATAATGATAAAAGTAAGGTAGGTACATATTAGTTTCACTTTTTCATAGGCACATGGATCTTGAAATAGACAAAGGTTTTAGAGGTAGGTAGACATAGATATTTGTATGAGATCTATCAGCAAAGTCATAGTTTTCTAATGTTACCAAAATTGTTGCGTTTCGGTTGAGGAGTTGTGGACAGTGGTGTAGCTAAGTAATCTAAGCCCCTGGAGCAAAAAATGAAGCTAGGACCCCAACTAAACTACCTAAAATCACTAAAATCACTTAACTAAACTACCTAAAATCACCTAAAATCACTTGTTCCGTATTCGTCGTGTTATGAAATGGCGGAAGATTTTTGTCGTCATCCAGATTCGTCGTAGTTTATTTAGGTATATTCCGAATGTGGTAAAAATATTCACGAACTCAATTTAATGTTTGAATTCAATTTAATGTAGCTTGGGGGTCCCTTAAAAATACCGATGATAGAGAAAAATATATAGTAATAATAATATAGCAAAGTAATTAAAAAATCCAATTTTATAACTAAAAGAGCGCGCAGTCGGCGTCGTAAAAATAAATGGACTTTCCTTATAGGATTACTTAATGAACGAAGGAAGGTACTCATATTTCATAGCCTTAGAAATATGAATTATTTATTGTTATAGTTTACAGAATAATTAGACGAGATTATATGCAGAAAGCAGAATGAAAGCTACGTAACGATACTTTTCCACAAATTCGTGAAATTTCACCTATCTTACCTAAATGCGTAGGAAACACGCGTGCAATCTACATAATGTACCTACTCGTAAATGATTACTAAGAGAACATCTCAAATAGGATAGAAGTCCTATCTGAGAACGTATTTGGACGCGTTGCTTCTTATGAGGAGTAAGCAATTTGCTGCTTCAATTAAAAATATCTCCGACAACAACAACATAAAATAGATTGGTACCGCAGGCTAATTACCAGCTGTAAATAACACCTAAACAACAGAATGGATACTGGATAGAAGTTAGCTACAGGCAATTTTACTTTATGTGCCTAGATGTTTTGACACATCATATTCAACACATTGATAATATTTGAAATTGGGTGCTAATTAACATAATATGTGGAGTAACATACGAATATCATCAGGTAACATGTACATTACAGACGCGCGTTGTATAATTTTATATAGAAAGGACAATAATGGAAACACAATCTTCAAGTTGAGATAATTATGTTGGGTTTGGTATACCTAGGTCTTCTAGGTGGTAGAGCTTAGAGCTCACCCAGGAAGGTACCACCGCTGCCCTCATAACCTGCTGTGAAGCAAGTCTTGTAGAAAGTACTTTTGTTTCGGTTGGGGAGTGTTGCTGCCGGACATACCATATTTAAGGCAACTATCTCAGTCTTCGTGAGTAGTTATACCTCCACGTATGATCTCAGATAGAACTTCTCTCTTATCTCCTATTTGAGGTTGGAGAAGGGCGCCAATGAACTTAGCAACCCCCGAAAATTCGGAACATTGATTAGCGAAAGCACCCCGTTCGGAGGTATAAACCCGCGAGCGAGTTGCCGCGCGCCACTCTCGCCCAGTGACGCGGCGCGCGCGCACCGTACTACCGCGTAGTGGAGTGCAGTGACCGACTACCACCTGAAAAAATATTAAATTTATTTAAAAAATTTAAAATTAGAATCAAGCTGAATTTAACCTGTGAACGTTGTTTGTGCGTTTTGGGGTGTCATTGGTGAGTAATTTTTTTAATTTTTTTTTTATTACAATATCTATTATATTATAGAAATAGGTGTATGAAAATATGTGCATAAAATAAATTGCATAACGAAAATAAATTATTTTAATTTATTCAATTTTATCCTGTTTTTTTTTCATTTTTATCTTATTTATTTACTTAATCCAAATAGGGAATAACATAAAACCAAAATAAAGATATTCATAAAGTTTAAAAATTTTCTTAATTTATAGAAATTTTGAAATATTTTTTAAATTATTCTATTCCAAATATTTAAAAATTGCATTTATTTATTTTACCACATTGAAATGAAATGCATTTATTGGTGCAAAGATGTTACATTTAAAAAATCGCTATTTTAATAAAACTTTACAAGAAATACATACATTATAAAATTATTACTTACAAAATCTTGAATCAAATACCCATTTTTAGTATTTTAATTTTTACCTACTTTAACTTAAACTTTTACTTTAATTTAAATATCCGGCTGCAGTACTCGAATACAGCTAACATCCGTAGTCATTATGATAAGGTTATAAAACAGTACCTGGCGTCCTTAAAAAAGTTTTAAAAGTAGATCACTATTTCCTCCATCGCAAATTAATATTTTCCAAAGCTATTGTATATTTTATGCACACTATCGCAACCGGTAGCTTGAAACATTAATACAATAAAAAGATTGTACATACACTAACATTGAGAGCATTAGCATCAATACATCTCTATTAAACGATATTTCCATATGCAACATCGAGTAAATCGTAAGAACATAATGGTGCACCTGTGTATATCTATCAGTTATCAGTGTTTTCACAGTTTATGGTCGATTCGAAATAATTATTGTGCATGAATAAATCATTTAAAACTGATTTTGTATTTGACAATTAAAATGCGAAGTTAAAAAATTTGCTACTGTTTTAGTTTCTTTGATGCTAAATAGAATTCCATAATTATAAAATTATAAGTTTATTTTCAAAAGTATAAAGTATATTAAAAATTTTATCCAACTGAAATAATATAGGTTAAACTATATTGAATAAAATCGCTATAAGTAATCTATATTATAACTATTTACTTTATTTAATTCAATTTATTTTTATTTACTTTTTTCTTTAATCTATTTTTATTTATTTTAGGGTAACATAAATAGCATAATATTCAATAACTTTTACAAAAATAAACGTTGTATATTTATTACAAACAATTAATCTGCTAATTACTTAAAAATATACAGATTAATTATAATCCTTCTTTTCTCGAAATAAATAAGCTTACTCTAGTAACTTCACTTCTCTACCGAGGCTGTTATAAGTGCATCGTATAAAATTCATATACAGGTACAGGTGGATTCAGTCCGCTCGATTATACATATGAGTTAATAAGCGTATGTGCTTTAGAAAAAGTTAAAGCTCTATAATTTTTCCAATGGCACGTTAATCTCTCATAATCAGGCTTGCACGAACATCTTCGCCAGAAGCGAAAAATTATAACGGTTTTGACACCAAGCCGACAAGACATCGTTACGATAGCTAGAGAATAGATAATCTAGTAGAAATGATGCGAAATTTATTCAAGAATACCATATTTTGTTGTGTTATTTATTATTTATTAATAATGATTTTCTTCAATATTTGAATGCTCGTTTAAATTTATGAGTGGTTTGGTATAATTTTTTATTTTGGCTGAATGAGAACTTTTAAATCTTTTACTTTTATTATTCTTTCTTAAAAAATAAACGCGTATAGTCGTCGCTTCCTTAATACGGTTGACAAAAACCGAAAAGCAAACAAAAATAAAAAACACCTTATTAAGTAGAGACCGCTCCTATCTCGCAAGTCTATTATGTAGAGCCTATTCTATCTGTTGTTAGTTCTATTACAGTAGTCAGCAGTCTTGTTTCCATTGGCCTCTATTACTCAAAAACATTACAATCGATTATTTTTGCTTTCTTAATCAAAATATGATTTGAAACCAATTATTCTACATTCAGTTACCGTTTTGAGTATAATCGATTAAGAAATCGTTTTACGCACGTTTCCGTGAAAGTGTCAGACATTATGGGTGCGGAAAGAAAGTCATAGACAAGTAATGTTTGGGGACTGACCTGTGGTGTCTGGACTTACTTGATACTGCTTATATGAAATCACGACTGTCCATCTCGATAAAATATACAGTATTTTTTAAGAGAATAGAAGCAGAGAGAGAATTTAAATATTTTAATATCCTAAATCTATATACACGATGTGACTAATATTGTTATTGTTTACTCTTTATTGCGACTATAGTTAGCAATATTATAGGCGAGCCTAATGCTATACAGTATTTTCTACCAGTCAGCCAAGACTGGTGAATAAAATTGAGGCCTAATGGTGTTCTTTACGGGTCAACCCTCGGTGAAAACTATAGATTATATTAAATTAAAATTTAATACAAAATTAAATTAGTCTTAAGACTGGATAAAACGTAAAGTTTGTAATAAATACAATCTTTTAAAAACAACAAAATGAAATGCTTCATTCTTTAATAAGTCTTCTCCGATCAACTTTTCTCCAACAACATACAGAAAACCACAACATACCTAGTTGTGTGAGCTTTTCTCAATGCTGCAGTTTCGCACTGGCGATTACATTTGGTGTGAAAATCAATTAAAAAAAAAAACAAAACAAAAAAATACCACAACATTTTCCCTTTGTCATCCACTGCGTAATTGAAACTCGATACTTTGAAACGCTTCGGTCGCGAAGCTGACTCTCATCATTAGCGAGCCAGTCGTGTTTAGCGAAAGGCAATTACGGAACATGCATATCGATACGAAGATAAATCGCTCGTTCAGAAACGCCACTGATACTCGTAATTTTATGGAATTAATCATCTGATACTTTACTGCTGAGACGGTAATAAAAATCGTAACGATAGTGTCACTTTTAATAGTTTATTCTGCGTTCAAGTACTCATACACGCTTGGCATTTACACACTGCATACATTGCATACCAGTGGAATGACACTAATTTTGACGAACGAAATAGAATTTCTTAAAGTACCTACGTACCTACAGTAGTCCTATCACGAACATTTTAGAAATCCGTCATCGAATAGTAACAGTTAAATTTTGTATGGGATTTTGAACAGCGCTCCGTATCGGGTTTATCGGGAACTAAAAATCGTATGGATAAAGTGACATTAGGTACGTTACTCGATTACTTAACGTAGTTCTTTATTATTCGTGATAGGGCTACTGTAATAACCAATTCTTCTGTTACAACTAGAGCTGTAACAAACCGTATTCGTATTCGTTACTGAGTAACGGGTACGCTGTCTAGTACCAAGTACAAGTTATTTTCTATTATTGAAGAAATTGTCTAGTTGCGAACATTTTTGAGATTAGAACAGAATGATCTGTGTTACGTTGTAAGGTAAAAAAAGTAAAAGTACTAATTGTTATAGTACCGAACACATACGGATACCCGATTTTTCGTTACTTTTACAGCTCTGTTTACAACATTGTTATGATAAGCATTTATTTAAGCGACCATGTATTGTGTTCCTTTAAACCATATTTTTATAAAGGCAGAGGGCGCGTGGCGCCGCAGAGTCGATTTGTAAGAGTCGTTTCAACTTGTGTTTAAGTAGTTGTGTCACTGTTTTAATTGCATCAATAAATTGTAGCTGATGAACAGTGATTTTTAAACAGTATCTACTTATGCGCTATTGAGAGCTATTATTACAATAGGTAACAATACTTTTAAAATAAGTACTCGGTTTGTCCTTTCTGAGTCAATAATAGTCCATGGGTATAGGTTTTGTTTAAATACATTGACGTACATCCAAGTGCTGCCTTTAAAAAACTGAATAACCAAATGTGTGTAAGTTAAACAACGTTGCTATGGCAACACACGCGACGTGATTACATTATCGACTTGTAGTAAGTAGTTAAACTCGTGTACAATTTAACTGCCGCGAGAATTAACCGGCCGGTAAACCTAGCTGTTATCTGGCGCATTTACTGTTTGGAATTTAAATGGCTGATTAATGTAGGAGGTCAGAGTCCCTGCTGTTTTAGTAAAATAAAGTTGTATCTAACTTCCTTGACTAAAACCTGATTTACATAAGATTGATCAAGCAAAAGGGCTAGATCAGATGTTAATTTGCTATTGTTCGATTGGTTAACATTAGGTGAAACCATACGAAGCTGAAACACGAACAACGTATATCAAGACTTACGAATAAGTCGAGGCGTTGTCGTCTGCAGCTCAGAGTAGTAATAAAACTGTCAGCACTTTATTGGATTTAATGATTCTGTGCGCTCTATGTAGAGCTTAACTATACAACCCTTCTTTTTTCAAATTATAATTTTCTTAATTTTTTAACAATGGTTTGGGTAAAACAATGACTGCCAGTTTAACATAGCCAAAAATATTTAATTTTATACAAAAATTTATCGGTGCGGACAACCTTCGTCCTTCTACGTGATTAGTCAATTTCTTTTATATTACCTACTTAGGATACATAAAGCTTCCAAAGTGTAATAACACCATACCAACATAAAAATGCATTGCAGTTTTTTTTGCAAAGATGAGCAAATTTAAAAAGATTTTTTGATTTTCGAATACCTTCTATAACACTGAAATGACGTAATTTTTT
>DWQK01003007.1:0-12162 GCA_018231225.1 Noctuana stator | reverse complement strand
GTGTAATACACGCGACAGCGCGAGGACCATAGTGTGGCCGCTCGGTTATGAATGTATTAGACGAGAAAGGTTAAACTATAAAGCAAGCGGCGAGGAGCCGACAAGCTGCCATGTTGCGTCGCGCACTACTCGCCGCTGTCGCCCTCTCATGTACGTTGTCAATACCACGCGATCAGAGCACACCGCGTTTAACGCAGATAAAAGGTTTTATACCAATAATAATGTACCTATAATTGTGTGTGTAAGTCTTTATAAAATATGATTTCAAAACTGTGGTACGAAGTAGGCTGTGTTTTCTACTTTGCAGGATTGGAAAGAAATTTATTTACTAAACATAATTTCATTTAAACAAAAAATACAGGAATGACACACAAATAGTTTTTTTAAATTAATTTGTTGATTACGTAGGTCATACAGATCACTTCAGTGGAACTTATTAAAATTTGCAGATCTGATTTGCGTGCTAATCATGAGCGGAATGCAAAAAGAGGACTTGGAAATAAGCATGTTGCGGAAGCTGCAGCGATACAATGTAAACATCGACGATATGAACAATGAGTAAGTACGCGACTACTTATCAATCTTTCGAGGTTTACTACGACTTAAGAGTTGCTGAATAAAAAATCCGATATTACATATTGCATTAGTAAATAGAAGCTTACACATACTTATGTGCAATATTAAACTAAAAGTTTGTAACATGTGATGTAAAAAAGAAATATATATATACTTTTAGGAAGCACAGAAAAGAGTGCACTTTAAAAAATGGTGATTCTAATGGAGTAAAAATAGATAAAACAGATGAAAGCTTTGTTTCGACGACTAAAAAGATATCTACAGTATCTACCGGTAAGAACCATAAAGTCCCTATTTAAATCACTTAAATACTTTACGATTATATTCTATATAGTAAGAATCTGGTAATTAAAAACTAGTATAACACTAACAATTTTCAGAAATTCCCTTGTTACAAGATTTAAAGATGGAGGAAGTTCTATACCGTTTAAAAGTTCAACAAGATTCGCTAATGAATCAAACAGAAAAATATTATCACACACAACAGGAAGCAACATTTGTGTCGGAATATTTAAAGGATAAACCAAAATCTGACTTAGATTTACTTCAAAGATATATACAAATAGAAAGAGCTGACAAGTCAGTTAACAAACATGATAGTCCAGTTGGTACCAGTTTAAATATGAATCATAATTTCAACACTGAAGAAAAAAATCCAAATACATTTAAAGAAATCACACTTGTTAATAAAGCCTTTACAGATTACTATATCCAAAATCAAATAAGGTTCACAACGACCAGTTTTACCACTACAAGTCGTACTGTCGATATACAAAATATTTATAAAAAAATTGATGAGCTCATTGGTTCAAATGCAAGTGATAAAGAAAAAGAAATTAGTCCAGAAAATAACGTACATGAAGAACACAATAATAATAACCATATAACTATTTATGATTTTCTAACGATGATGAACCAATTCAAGCCTTATTTTTCACTACATGTAACCCAAAACAATACGTCGCTACTGCCTCATCACCATGACATACTTCCAGAAACAATTAGTCAAAAAAACATCGTTGAATACGAGGAAATTACAACAATTAAACCAAAGCCTATAGGTGACCTACAACAAAAGGCCTTGCCACCAAACTTTGTACAAGAAATTGCTGAAAGTGTCAAAGCAGTTATTATTAAAGATTTGCGCAAAGAACTATCTAATATTTATTTTAAGCCTACTACGATCACAACATCCACGACAACGACGGTCACAACAACAGGTAACATTGGTGCTTCTCAGAATGATAAAAAATATTTTATAATGTTATTTACTTACGATTGCTTATTGCAGCCACCCCAACAACAACTTTGAAAGAAAAAGCTATAATGGACACATTTATGGAATTATACGAAAAAATAAAAGACTTAAAACAACCCACAGTAATTTTGGAAGTACATAACAAAACAGAAAATGGATTCCATGTTCCTAAAGAGGATATAAAAAGCCCTACTATTCGTAATGAACCATTCGTAATGAACAGGCTGAGTTATCCTCAGATCAAAATTATATCCGCATTTGACAGCTATAACACAATGCAGGCCAATAATATAAACAAATATTTTCCTCCAGGGTTATATAACCAAGTGCCTAAAACAATTCAAACAAATTCGGTTGAAATAAGACCACTAGTTGTTCCTCTTACTAAACCAGAAACATTGATAAGGCAAAACATTATTGTAAAACCAAAACGCGATTTTCAAGATAATTATGAGCATCAATTGCAGCAGTTCATTCCTAATAAAAACAGATACTCAGAAGTCAGAAACATCCATAGAAATAGAACTAGCAGATACGACTTAATTAAGCAATATGAAGGATATAATACAGCAAACAATCCAATACAATATAATTACCATCCAATACATAACAAGGAAGATGTTGTAAGGTTCAGATTGAGACACAATGGAGATTCAATATTTGACACAGATTATTACGAAAAGATGCATTTTGGGAATCTCGATGTAGGTCATAACGGGAAGAAAACAGATTTCGAAAATCGCAACCATTTCATTCCAAGATTTCACGAAAGATTAGAGAGAGTAGATGATGGAATGCTTGCTTTACCTGGTGCATATACTTTAAATAAAGATGACACATACAGAACTATTACTCATAAAGATATTAAAACACAAGATAAATCTAATGATGATGTTACTTCAAGACAGCAACTATCGCTAATAGATATGAAGAAAGGATCGAATTATGATGATACACATTTCAAAAATTTCCTTAAAACGCAACAAAAAGTAACAGATATTTTAGAGAGAATTCTAGCTAACGGACCAAAGAATAACATGCCAAAGAGTGTGGAAACTGCATAGATTAATGTTATCTTATCATGAATAAAAATTATTATGTTTTATTAATTGACTAATTCAATAGTATAATACTTATACCATTATTATATTTATAATGATTATGATCCCTTAGTTTCAGTAATATTAAAACTGGGCCTGTTCTGGTAAAAGTTCTCAGTGAGGCATGTGAAGTTTACCAACCCGTACTTAGCCAATGTGATGAACTATGACCTAAATACTTCTCATATTTGAGAGGAGACCTTAGTCCTGTGGCTTGCAGTGTGATGAGTTGATGATGAAGGAGGAGTCACCTGTGAGCCACCGTGTTCGGTGTCGATGTATCTGGGCACGGGGAAGCGCGTCTGCAGGATCTCCTGCGCGTCGTCGACGGGCGCGCGCAGCAGCTGCGCGAAGCTCTCGTACTCCGGCATGTCCTGGTAGCGGAGCGCGCGCCACTGCGCTATTGTCTAGACACACGGATTGGGAATTCATATTAGAATACTAATTGATAGAAAAGGAATTTTTACAGCCACAATTACCTAACTTTCAGACAAATTCACTGAACAGTATTTAACTGCATTATTTTCCAATAAATAAGTCAACACTGATAACACATTTACAAAAGTTAGGATAGGTAAGACATAAATGAAATTGCTGATTGATTTAATATACTCATACTTCTCCATGATATATAAGAATCTGGAAGAAAGTGTCCATAAGCAGGATGCGGTCAGGTTGTATTGAGGAGGTATCCAGTAGGACAGGCTCGGGCGGTCCTCCGAAGCTGTACGAGTACAGGATCGGCTGGATCATGATGAGCGACTGTGTGAGGTCCTCTCGCATTAACATGTGCCTGGGGACAAAGTGGAACGTTATAGTAACCAAGAAACATCACACACATTTTTGCCCAAATAATGAGTTGACTACACGTCAAGTTTGTTTATCAAACAGCTCATTCAACTTCCATAATAAGTACACTGAATCAAATATACATATTGTACATAACTTCAAATAAATTTTTTTATATGTTATTTATATTATGTTAAATTTCGTTTGCATGCTTGTTTGTATTAATTGGCTCACCTGTAGAAAGTAGTTTCGTCTGGCGAGTTATTGAACACCTGCAGAAATTGCGAGCGGCGCAAGTGGTACATGAATTGCGGATACAAACTGAAGTTTTCTGACAGACGGAAACTGTTAGGGTCGTCCTTGCCGTATTCACCGAATTTCTGACACTGCAATAAGAATTAAGTAGTGCTTAGTTGTTTGGTTGTGTATACTTCTAGAATTGAATTAGCATTATAATCTCAAGACATTTTCATGGACTACCAACTCTCACTGAACAGACTTTACTTGAGATTTGATGAAGAGGTCTGTAGCTGTAGTGATTACGTAACATCATATCTCATCTGCTATTTCGTTAATATAAGGAAATCAAATCAAATATTTTTATTTATTAAAAGATATTTGAAAACACTGGATGATTGTTGAAAAATACAGTTCATTGACTTTAGGCATCTTTTTGGCCAGGGAAAACTGTCGGTAGTCCTTTACAATGTCGAAATATAACGAATTATTAACTGTAGCCTTAGCCTAGCTAAGTATGTGCGTCATTATTCCATCGCGAACAGCTCACATTTGAAAAAATAACTAACCAATCTGATCAACATCCTATCCAGCCAGCGCAGCACGTCTGGTCCGTCTTCCTGTTCAGCTCGATACACCACCAGACGCGCCATCACTACAGCAGCGGCTTCCTGGTCGAAGCCGGCCGCTATGTGGTGCAGGTTAACTGCTGCGTCGCCCCAACTGTGGGCGAAAACAACGAGGAAATAACACATCACATATATTATGTATTTGTAAGAGAAACAAATTCATAGTGACAACAGATCAATTTTTGTTTCTTTCAGTGACCATCTTAACCCTAATGGTGGACCCATTAGGGTTAACAGAACATAGGTCGCAGAAATATAAATTCATTATTTAAAATCTCGTCTAATTAGAAATTGCAATATGCCAGCATGGTAACCATTACACCACGCTGGTTATCAAAAATAACAGAAACTCACTTCCTAGCCACCGTGGTCACTCTGACGCGGCGTTGTCCGCTCGAGTGTTGGTACTGCGTGATCAACTGCACGCAGCCACGCCCGCCCTGCGGCACCGGCGCTGCATGCTGGTTTACCACCTAAACACAAAAATATTCCATCCGATAAAGGTATCATTCATATAGTCAGGATAAGGTCCTGACTATATTATTGAGTTTAAACTACTTAAAGAGTTATGTACTGGTTGCGTAAAAATATTTAATGTGAAGTTGAATGCATACTCACATTTGAACTTAGTCTGTGTTAGGTACTTGAGGCAATACTACATTTGATTCTTAAAATCCGTAATTGCTTATTTTAAAAAATCTAGTATATACTACACAATACCACTATGTTTGTGATTGACTACCTACTACAAATGTTTCTAATAAATGTTTTCATTGTTAAATTAAAAAGCAATTTTTATGTACCATCCTCATGGGTATATAGAACCATTAAAAATTAAAAATACTATCTTAGAATAAGGCAATAAATAAATTAAATTGCAAAAATTTACCTCGAAGAAAATAGCAACTGTGGTGCTAGGTGTAAATGTGCACATCTTCCACTGGCTCGTGTTACCCATACCCACTTCTTGGTCAGATACACAAGGCCCCTTTACATTCAAAGACACACACGAACCAATCGCACCTGATACTGCAATGGGGATTATATTTTGTCAGTAAAAGAAATTCATAGGAAATATAATAATTATGATTAGAAAAGTGGTAAACAGCGGAATTATTGTGTTTACAATTTTTACAATTATACATATTTTTTTGATCAATAATGCAGAAAACAGAATTTTTTCTAAAAGAAAAATCATTATAACAAAGAATCTGTGTATAACTTACTTTTGAGTTCACGACTACATTTGACTTCTAAAGTGCCATTGAATGCCATCTTATAATCGCCCTTTTGATCTTTAGCAAACACTCTCTGGAAGGTCTGCTTAAATAGAGATGAGTTGAACGAATCTCCCATTACCATATGTCCACTAAAAGTAAAATAGTAAATTTTAATCTCAATTTAACAAGGTTTTTTGATTAAAAATGAACAATAAACAAAAGTACACATAATTTGTGTATATTAGACACTTATGTCAAACTCATAAATTGATCAAACAAGTTTAACCATTTCAAGATTTAGATTAGACAAAAGAAGGGATATTATTACGATAAAATGGCAATATAATGCAGAAATTACAAACCCAGTTGAGTTGCAACACTGCTTCATTTCCATCAGACCGGTTTGATCCAATGCACATGAGTAAATGTCAATTGAATGACCATTAGTCGCGGCCCTCAGTGATAAAGCTTCATAATGCTTGATAGCTTTCTTCATATACTTTGCATTGTCCTTGTGAATGTCGTGATGAGACCTGATAGGTAGCTTAAGCTCATCATTGACGACTTGACCTGGCCCTTGAGAGCACGGACCTCCAAGGAACATCATGATTCTAGCACCGGTGTTGGGGTAAGTGACTTCCAGTAATCCTACAGCTAGTGACAATGCAACCCCACTGCTCCTTAATGGTCGCTTTCCAACTCCAAGAGGCCACGGGTCTCTACCAAGCTCGCTTAATAAATCTGTCAGCGCCATGTCACACTGTTTGACTGGTTGAAGGAAGCGATGGGCAGGTGGTTGGGGTATGGGCGCTCCAGGACGCTGCTGCGGATTTGCAGCATTTACTCGACCAATGCCTAATTGTTCCTGAATTTGTTTTGCAGACAAATCTTTGGTGCCTTTGAATACAAAACATTTATATATGCCTTCTGTGCCTGAAATTTGAATATTTAAACAACCAATGTGAATAATACTGTGGCAATTTTTGTTATAAATAATAATTCTGGGTTAATAGGACACAATATAAAAATTCCGCATTAACTGACATCTTCAAACACCTCAAAAGATTTCCAACCAAACAGTGTTTCACACATTTGGAATAAGTTGCCCAAGCCAAGGAAGGTACATCTTCCTGACTCAAGTTCTATAAATCAAATTATTAACTATAACTTCAATCAGTACTAACATAGCACACATAAGCGAGAACAGTTTAGCCTATTACATATAAATAAAAATAATAATTATATATTGGTTTTTCCAAGAGTGCGCATAATAAATATTGTGATGGTTCTTATGGATCTTGAAATGTATAACTAGTTATATATGCCTAATTGTAAGCCATGTAACACATCTATTAAAACATAATTATGTAACCTTAACATCAAGTAGTATATTACTCATATATATTTCATATAAATTATTTATCAAAACAATCTTACCTAATTCATGGATTTGTACCATACGCCCAAACGTTATGAGTCCCACAAGCGCATTCTGTGGCATCAGACTAAGAGAAGTTTGGAGAGAGTCTTTCAGAGCCCCAAGTTCCTCTTCATCTAAACAAGTGTCCACCACAAGTAAGAATATGGGTGGCATACTCTGCGCTCTTGTAATAGTGTACTCAATAGTTGAGAAGTTGGGGATGAGCTCTGCCGGCTGATGCTGCTCTGATATAGCTGCATATTGTGGAGGGAACTGTAAGGCACAATATGAAGAATATTATAGATAACTTTATAGACAGGTAAATTATGTTACAATTTTAATCACTTATTACTAATATGCAACACCGCATACTGACATGAGGACCAGGGATTAATTAAATACCAATGAAAATAAACAAGGTTATAAATGCTAATGTACCTAACTTAATGAGTGCCTTCACTAGCTACCCAGGTTATAGACAATATTTCTCCATATTGGAAAGTTATAAATCTTATGAGTACAAAAAAAGACTTACTGGATTTCTCTGAAAGCAGAAATTACAGACCCACAGCTTGGCTCTATAGTCAACTTGGCACATCGGATTCAATACGGCCCGGCATGTATTACGTGTACATAGTACAGGTTCATACTGGATCGGAGGTAAGTCTGGCCGTTCCTTAAGTGGTTGGTACAGAGATACCAGTGGCACTACCAGTCTTGTTGCTTCGATTCTGCTCGAAGGCCACACGTTCCATGTGAACCGTATACCGTCACGATCTTCGTTCTGCTGGATAAATTCTTCATACGTCGCCATATCGCTGAATAACTGCGCAAACACCAAAAAACAATCACTGTAACAGCTTACAACTTTACATGATTAAATTACGTTTAACTACTGTTATCTACGTACCAAGCTGGCCTGGGGCGAATCAAAAGAGTTACATGTGTATTTTCTCAATGACTAATTTTTACTCATTCAGAAAATTTAATAACTTGGGGATTTTTCATCAGACGGGCGAGTCTGGCTGATTTGGCAATTGTCATATCAAGACCACCATAGACACTAAAGCCGGAATGGAGCTGTCATTTCGGCCACGTCATTTTTGATAACGAAGCACTGTAAAATAAAATAAATTAAACTAAAATAGAACTTGAGATTTATATTCAGATATAAATACTTAAAGCGTTTTTAATAATGCTGTAAATAAAAAAATATTTCATAAAATCTGTAATAAACTGTGTAAAAGACAAAGTAGAACAATATGCCATAGGGAATCAGATCAGAGCGTGCTTGTTTATGGTCAGTTTTATTACGTTCCATTTCTACTTTCCTTCCATTTTTATCAATGAATATAATCTAAAAAAATAGCAAGAAAACTTTTAACGGATTTGATAGAATCTAACAATAGTGAAAGTGATTAAAACATGTTTCAATAGTGCTATAAAATTAAGTAGTAACTAAATAACGCTTTCAAATAGTGCAATCTGTGGAACGCGCTCATAACAAGTCTGTCCAAAACGCACGTTAACTGCAGTAATGAAACGTTGTTGAATGAAACATTTTTTTTATTTTTAGGACATAGTAAATTATATTTCAATTGTTGGACATGATTTGTAAAATTACTTTAATTAAATTATAAAACAATACGCGTTGTCGGAACTATCAGTGGTAGTAAAATTAATGATATGTCATTGCTTTGTTTCAAGAGCAGGAAGTTTACGCCAAAAAGTGCGACTGCGCACTGGCCAAATTAGTAGGTAGTGTGAAAGAAAATGGCGATCAGCGAAAGGCGTCCGGAGTTAACGTGATGAAAAACATTGTTATAAGCTCAATTACATAGTGTTATAGTTATTAATTGTGTCAGATGTAGATTAATTAAGTGTTAATGAATAGTGATTGTGTATAAAAATGGCTGCGAATACGTACAGAGTCGGCGGTAAGTAACAATAATTGGTTATTTTTGTTGTAGCTTCGCCGGTTCACCGCCAGCCGACTAGCGGTGCTTTGCTTTGATTGTCGTACCTTCATTAATTGCTCACATTAATTAGTTCAGCAACGTTACATATCGTAGTTTCATGATATTTCAGTGTGATTCGGGAATGTTTATAAATTGTTCAGGATAGTACAACGTTAAGCGTGTAAATATAATTTATTTTACCAAATTTCTTCAAATAGGACATTAGCATTTGCATCTATATCGGCTCGCGTATCTGCATTCGTTTGGTTAGACACGAGAGTGGAGTTGTTGGCGGGCAGTTCGGCTTGCGTTTTGTGATTTTGTTTGAGTTTTGATGGGTTTGACATGCGATTTTAGGTTATATTCGATGTTGTCATAACAGTTTTATGAATTAGTATTATATTATGAATTGTTGATGTTGTCGAGGGTTCGTAGGATAGTGGGTATGATGGTGAGATGGAGGGATAGTCTTGATACGGAGGTATGGCAGCCGGATTTCATGCTGATAAGCCGGTGTCGCAAGGTGGCTAGTTCGCGGCGTTGACGCGGGGGATCCGGTACAGTGTGCGGCGCTTCGCGGTCGTCGCGCCGAATGCTAATTAGCTCTTCCTTTTATACTACTTCCTATCGTTAAATATCCCGCCATTCAAAACTTGTATTAAACAGTATTTGTATCATATATACAATATATTTTTGTTTTTAAATCCGCCCGTAATAACAAATTTACTAAAATGCATCAGTATGTACTAAAAAATTAATTGTTACTGTCCAGTAACAATCCAGATTGAATATATTTTTTGTTATCGATCTGTGTACTTGGTATCATTTTGGTACTGACCTCGGAATGTCTGCATGCATAATATAAGTGCTGTTTCATACAGTTGTATTGTATTTGACAATGAGTTACTTGACCTACATTAATTGCCTTGGGTATTTTCTTTTAAAATAATCAGATTGTATTAAATAGGTATAAGAGGTTTTGTTTCAAAATTGAAATATTTATATGAAAAACGGAAGGAATTTTAAAACTCTTGTTGACTTATTAAACTAAACACTGGTTTCTGAAGGGTTTGTTAAAATGTACCTGATTAACAGTTATGTCAACAATTAGAGTTTCTGGCATTGTCGCATTTTAAAAACCTAAAACCTGTGTTTGACAGGCTATTTTCAAGTACATAGTTAATATGATAAACATAATGATCAGTAATAATTCCAAAGAAGATAATCATGCTTTCAGAAACTTGATAAAAGACTTGACAACAGATTTGATAGTTGATGATCGCCTAGTTGATTTTCGTGTTGATTAGTATATCATAAACCGGCAGTAAGGATGAGATTATTTTCATACTGCATGAAAACAAAGTTAGCTAAGTAATTGTACAACTATTTTAAACTTGGTTTAGATGTTTTGTTTGTATTATTTTACTATCCCTGTCTTATTTTTATACCTACCAGTAGACAATAATAAGTTTAAGGGACATACTAAAGTAAATTTTGAGTTCACAGTTCATTAACCTCTTTACTATTTCATCTATCACTTCAGTTATCAATCAGACACTAAAAGGTATTATTTATATGGTTATAACAGATATTATAATGTATAAATCAGTTATTAAATAATACTTTATTTATTTCAACCATATACTTATAATATTTTTGAGTTACATGACTGATATAATGGAAAATACAATATGTCAACAATAACTCGTTTGTCTTTTGCATTGCCTCATACTATCCAATTGGTGTATTTGCAAATGGCGAATCTTTTGTCTCCAACAGGAAATAGTTGTCAAGCTATTGATTAAGCTAACATGAAGTCACAAGAGTTACATACATACATCATTAAATAGCATTTAAATAGGAAACTTTGTTTTGTGTTTTGGCTTGTATATGCTCAGGCTCAATAGCGTCATTTTTAAAGAAAAAAATATGAAAATATTGTTATTCAGTACCAAAATTCTTTTGTATGTTTGTCTTAAACGTCACACTATACTCAAACCCAATTTACATTCATTATTCACTCCCAAATCCCCTGACATCTCATGGCTGCTTTAGATAAACTTACACTGACACAAAAACCAATATTAGAAGATCTGTGATCTGATAATCTGTATACAACATCTACATATTTCTCAATGGGAACTGAACCAGATCTCTTTTAAATGCAATCTGGTATGACCGCATCTAAATATAAGTGAGTAAAAAACTACAAAAACTGTAGTATTCATATTCAAATAGGAATATTTGTGACTCATGTCAGAAGTTTGTCTAAGAAATGTATATGAGTCTTATAACTAATGATAAAAACTGTAGGTACTTATTACATATACACATGTAGGCAAATAGAACCATCAGTCGACACATACCTAGTTTGATATAATCTGCCACATCATGCGTTATTTATATTCAACATTACACATAATGATTTGCTTATGTCTGTCAGTAATACTGTTTTTCCTTATTAACAATAAGTAGCATGGAGGAAGAAAATATATTTTTATATATAAAATAATTTATCAACATCGGTTAATAATTGTTGCAACTATGTTATTTTATATTATTCAAGATTTAATCACCTATTTTTAAACGCTTTAAGATTACTCAATATAAATATGACATTTATTTATCAAAAATTGTATGTGTGATACACAGAATGTGTTATAAATTTTTTATAAATAAAATGTTATTTAATAAACAAATAATTTCGTTAAATTATCTTGCCTAATGCAATGCTCGTTTTTTTCGTGTATTTGTTGTGACCACATAAGGCACGTTCTGTTCACGAATGCGTCTATGGTTACCGCTGTGTAGGGACTAACAACTGGTGCAGCGATATTAGCGGCTTATTGACAGCTCGTAGTCGGAAGTTAGAATGTAAGACGAAGACGGATTCACATTAAATAAAGTTAACTACTTAAAATACTGTGTTGTACCATTGTTACTTGTGAGACAATAAGTCAGACATGAAGTATCGA
>DWQK01003006.1:0-12165 GCA_018231225.1 Noctuana stator | reverse complement strand
ATGGATGTTTGTTACTCTTTTACGTAAAAACTACTGAATGGATTTTAATGAAACTTTACAATAATATAGCTTATACACTAGAATAACACATGGCTACAATTTATAAAGATTATTGCTTGAAATACTAATCCTGCGCAGACGAAGTCGCGGGCACCAGCTAGTAAACTATATATTATTAAGAGCCATCTGTTCAATATAAACCATAAAACGCGAAGTGCAATAACCAGGTAAGGATGCAATTTTCTTCGGACGCCGTTCATCACTTCTGTATCAGCTCTGCCATCAATCACTCGCATCCCGGGTTCCTGAACAGAGCTATGAAACCGTAATATGAAATTACGTGTTTGCTTCAAGGTGAGCTAAAGAATAGCGAGGTGCTATACGTGTTTTGTATATTTAATTGTTAAGTTTGTCTATATAAATAAAAATGAATGTTTCGAATTAGGTCGATTGGGATGAAACTTTTTATAAGGTTAAGTGGGTTGTTATAATCCGATTGTTATATTACAGCTACAAATGGTTTCTAATGACACCACAACGACTGATCAATCGTTTTGTAATTGTGTTAGAATGATGAATGATCAATATCGTATTGGTACCTACTTTAACGTAGTCGAAAAACTATTATTAATTTTAAACGATTAATTACGCAATTTTTAAGTTAAAATTGTTTTTTTTTAGTATTACCTATTGATCATTAGTTTGTCATTTACATACAATATTGCTGAATATATATTATGCCATCAATCCATCAGCATTCGGAAGAACACTGATCATTTACGTAAAAATGCCTCTACATTATAGTTACTCTATCTCCTGTAATAAGTAAATACAGAGTACTCTAATATCCTTTATTTAATTAAAATTAAGAGTTTTAAGTGAGCACAAAACCCCACCGAGTTGACATGAAGCCGAGGTTACACTAGCAAACCGCGCTAACGCGACACAGCCGACATTACCGCGCGTCTAATTAAACGCATTTCGATGTACGCAGACTTGAATTAGCGAATTAGCGCACCTTAATTAATCAACTGAGATTGGGGCGGTGCACCTACGTACTTTCACTCCTTAACCGGAAAATCATGCCCTTATGTTTAATTAGAGGGCCTAATGAATTCCATCTCTGGTATTCCGTCGTGGCCTAATTAAGCATGCGGCGTTGTCGCGGTGTCGCCGTGTCGCGCGTCGTTCGTGTAGCCTAGGCTTTATTTTTGTTTTGTATAATGAAGTGTGGGCTAGGTACAATACTTTTTAGGTTTGAGTGTTAAATGGAAATAACTAGATAGATCGCATATATATAATGTAAAGAAAGTGTTTGTACTCCCCTAGTTTCTTAACTTCTCTTGACACCTACCCATATAGGTACAAATAAATAATTTTCATTTTGTTTATTCCAAAATTGAGTAAGAGAACATATTAAATAATTTGCATATAGACCGAATAATTTTAAAGTACGTACACTTGCTACCTGCTACCTGCTACAAATAAAACCAAATCGGTACCATACTAAGGTCTTTAAGAGCATGATATACCTTACAATCTCGAAGCGCACATAAAGCCTATTTATATCGCATTAGGTAATGTCCTTCCGTTGCGTAGCCATATAGTCGCGTGCACTCGGATTCCAGCGTCGTGCATCAGATACGGCCGTCAGCGCCATCTAGCGGCGGCCGATCTAAATAACGAGTCGATCGGATGGATAAATCGCCCGTCTACCGCGCCCGCTCGCCGCTTGTTAGGCGAACGTAATTAATGGTCGCTCTCAATCGTTGTTTCCTTGCCGGCCATTATGATTTTCTATAGGAAAATCGAGGTTGTTAATGCGCTGAACGCTCTTGTCTCGTGATAAATACTGCTTACCTGTTACCTAAGTATGGGCAAATTGACAGGTGAGTGGGATACAGTGCGCTGTAAGTGAAATATCATTCGGCGACGTGGGAAAGGTCGGTTTAAAGTCCGGCGCTGATAAGTTTCGCTCATCGCGCGTTGATTTAAGGTGCGCGTTTCTATATTTGAGTTTTATTTACTACGTAGATACTCGTAGTGTTGGTACTGGATACGACACAGAGAACGAAACTAATGTAAAGTGAGATTGAGTAGGTATATACTCAAGATTACTTAGTCCTTGTTGAGTATACACCTTACTTAGTCCATGTTGCGAAAGTATATGATAAATAAATAACGCTTTACACTCATAGCCCCACACAAGGATTTCCTGTATCATGGGTGCCATGGACACACACAAAGACAAATACACAAACACCCAGACCGAGAACAGCCGGGGATCGAACCCGGGGATTGGACTCTTCGAATGGTGGACTGACGTGGTACCTAACCACTACACCACGTGGGTCGTCGAATGATGCGACGTTGGAGGTTTGTAAGATAGTCGTTTAACTTTTTTCCCTTTAAAACAAAACCTGTAGCACGTATCTGTAAGTCTTTCACGTTTTTGTGATTATCATGAGAACTACTGAACCGATTTTGAACATAATTTAAAGTTTATGGCCAAACAAATTAATAGTCACAATCCGAAAACATGCACGCACCAATATACCCACAAAAATTATGATTTTTAATAGTCCATCGGTCAGCCAACCATACATTGAACAACCATACATAGTTCAACTTTCGTACACCAACTTTTGTGGACACGTGCATGCACCTCTCCTCTCAAAAAATTTGGTCTTGTCTATCTAACACGTAGTACCTAATAACTCAATACTCATTAGTTTCAGCAATGTTTGAAGAAGTTCGCGTTTGTATCTCTGTGCGAGCATTATTGCAGTTGTGAAGGGTTGCCACCTATTTTTGAAGGTTAAAATAGTATTTTTATCAAAACATTGCAAAACATTTAGTTTTACTTATAGGGAAATTCAAGGAAAACATTTACTTACTATTTTTTTCTTACGAATGACGTGAATGAGTTTTGTTCTAAAATTCTCAATGCTGCGTTGCGGGTGCGTTTCGATCATTGTTAAGTAAAAAGCGACTGAATTACTGATGAAAACGGTGCAATGGACTTAAATATAGCACAATAATACTATATAATAAGTACGGTTGGCAACCCTAGTTGTGATACTAAAGTTAAAATTCGCAATCAATAACTCATGACCTATTGGTCTCATAGTTGTAGAAAAGGATATTGCGTCTAAACTTAATCGATTCGGAGCTCAGACGGGACATTTACAAGTAGGTCAGGACTTTAAGTTTCGTTACAATTAAGTTTATTTTACGAGCGATCGACTCACACACAGTGTTGCCTCGGTTTAACTGAAGTATAGTTTGGTTTGGGAATGTACGCAACAAAGTGTGCCTCATTCCTCATTTATTCCAAGACGGTGACTGTTATTGACGTCCAGCGACGAGATAAAGTGACAGATAGGTATAGTCGCAGTTTCTTGCGAAAGTTGAGGTGCGACTTTGTTGCGACTGTTAATCTTGTTTGCGGCGACTGTGCAGATTCCGTCCCGACTTATCGTTTACTTGATCTTGATTAACTTTCAGACGTTAGAATATATTATTGTTAGATGGTTATGTAAGTCTTTATGAAATATTGCGTAAGATTTGTTGTGCAGTAAATAATCCTATTTTATGTATATGTAAGTATAGTGAAAGCAATTTACTCTTGATCTTAAGTCTCATGTGAGTGATGGAATATGTGATTTTCTAGCTAACAATAGTAATCAAAGGCTTCGTTGTTGATTTTGATTGACCGAGAATTGATACGAATTCAATTTTAAATTCGATAATTTTTTAACACGCGTAATGAAATTAATCTTGGACCCGTCCGAATCAAAATCAAAATTTATTCGCAATTTACTGAGTTGACATGAAATTAATAAACCAGATTTAAGTTTGAGACGGAGATAAAGTACTAAACACTTCCAATTCTTTTAAGTGTTAAAAAAAGAATAACCTCAATAATCATTTAAGTTTATTGTAAAGTAATTCAATTTTAACAAAAGCAAGTTAAGTTAAAGTAAACGACCTCTTAAAACTAGCAGGAAAGATTCTAAATATTAACCATTCTCATCTGCACGTAATCGGTAAGCGAGTGCAAAATGACCACATTCCAAGTCAGACACGGGAGACCATAGCGTTCCGATTTTGTCTACTCCCATAAATAATTCTAAAGCGGGTCCCATTAGATATTCAGAGTCTGGTGCAGTGGAAACATCGGCGATCGTTTATCAATCGATAGTGGGTTCGGTTCCGCGAAACAATGCGTTGTCGCTACCTGTTGGCTGTTTATATCGCGGTGCAGAAGTGCTAACGTACAACAGTATTGGTTTACAAAACTTACAAATTTAAATAAACGCTATAAACAATCTTAGATAGATAGATCTTGATGTAGCAAAAACATAAAAACAAAATATTTCGTCGTTAAAAAAACTTATTATGTAGGTACGTATAACTTTTTACTACGAGTAGGTATAGGTAATTGGTTTATTTTCAATAGACTGCATCGAAGCAAGTTGAAGATTAACAAAATAATTCTTATTTACATTGCAAAGCGACTTAATTAGCGTTTAAGTAGGTAATTGATAAATAATAATTTAATATGTATTTGCCGTTATGCGCCATTGTCTGTCTCACGGTCTCAACTCACACGTAATTTCGTTACTCGTAGGCAAAAAGTTGCTCCTGTATTGCTGTTAGATCAAGTTGACCTTCTGCGCAGTTTACCTTTGCACCTCGGACGACAACTGAAACGAGTCCTCTGTAAATCTCGCGGTAAGGCACACATGGGTTTTGTTTGGTCTTGACCAAGACGTATGGGTCGCGCACGCCGCCGTCGAGCCTTTCTTCTGTTTTCAAGGCTTTATGGTAATCTCCGTGTGTTTGGAAACTGGTGACAGGGATCTTGGAATTCGGGGAACGGAAAGGTTGTAGAAGGTAGTGATTTTTGTGAAACGGTGGAATCTAAGGGTCATTTAAAAAGAAATAAAAGTACCTAAATAAAGCCTTAAAAATCTAAAATTACGCAAAATGGGTTTTTAGCTTCATATAGGTTACCTTTATCTAAATATTATGAAAAATGTTTATAATATTGATTATAATTTTGCTGTATGAAATTAATTTAACTCGGCATTAAAAAAACATAATGCCTGCTGGTATTGGTCACCGCCGGGTATGTACACCCGGAACTTCACACGCAGTTTGACCCGGCGTCGAACCCGTTCAGACCAGAGCTGCAATCGCGTGACTTCAACAAATAAACATAACAGTGCAAGTTGTGTAACACATTTGTCTGTGTATCTTACAACCATTGTTGGGGCAGTTATCGAGAGGGCGACGAAGTATTTGCATTGCAAGACAAGCTGCTTTGACGATTTGATAAAATTGCTTCAATACACTGCTGATCAGATGATCGTTGATGTTCGTTTGTTTCTATTTGACGATCGTATGGTGTAGTGGTTACCTTGTCCGGCAATTGGAGGGTCTTCTGGCTTCGATTGCCAGCGGAGCAAATGTTTATATAAAGAATTTATAATAGCTAGCCGTTTCTATCTCGTTTCCAGGGCTTCGTGAAGTACTCAATAATTTAGTACTTCAGACGAGAAGTCATTCTCGGAGGACTGTCAAAGTGCATGGCCAAGAGCTGATTGTTGGATCTCACATACATTTTGCAACTCGTGGAGAATTCTTTGGCATAAACTTTCTTCGCAACGTGTAATTTTTAAGCGTGTACGGTAATGATACATATTTTTATACGCAAACAACCTATGATTCTGCTGATAAGCTTTAATTCTCTTAAATCGCCCTATTGAATCGATGTCTGCATTTCCACCGTAAACTTTAATTTATTTTTATTATTCTTCATCATAGTATATGCTCATCGGAAATCTACTCTTCTCATTATAATGCATCCTCCCGTGGCGTGATGCAAATGAAGCCTTCGGGTAAGCACTTCTGCGTCAGTCCTCTGCCGGCCGACCAATGAACTGAGTTATCGCGACATATTTATTCCGATAGTGCCTGACATATATTTTATAGCTTTAGTCGATAAAGGTTTTATAATCTAAGCTTAGCAAACGGGCATGCGGGGCACCTGTTGGTAAGTGGTCACCACCGCCTATGGTAGTTAAAAAGTTGGTGTGTAAGGTAGTTAGAAAGTTTATTTTTTAGGATCACTATCAATTAATTGAGTTTCAGACAGTCTGAACTATTTTGCGTCAAATTATTTTTTACATTTTAGTGCCTACATCCGCAAATTTTAATAAAAGCATGTTGTTAAAAAGTACTTTTAATTAATTGTTATCAAACAAGTATCAATGTTAATTTAATGTCCGTTGCTAAAAATATCACCTGTCTTTCGCGAACCTTGCCAACATATTTTCCTGTAGTTAATATGTTTAATATGCTAATGGGGTTCTAAACACCACGGCGTCACTCGCCGCGAGTCCCGCGACAGACTTACGACGGAGACATGTTTATTCAAATATTAATGCCTGTCATATTTTAAAATTACAACGCCATCTTGGCGTTTTTGAATTCGTTCGTCGTTAATACGAGTACATTTCTGCAGAGTTTATACTACTAATTTAATTTTATAGTATACCGTCAGTGTTTGCGAGCCGCCATGAAGGGCTTCAATAAGTAACGTAACATCAATTTAATGACATTCTTGAGTCCCCCCATCATTGTCACAGGTTAGTTATATTTGTAAAGTTGTCACATATTTTGTAAAGTGATGAAGTCATTCATATTTTAACGTTAAATAATTGTTTAACAAATGCTTCGTTAAATTGTAAAACATGGCATCAGCTCTCATCACACCAACTTCACTATATTACGATTAAGACCGTGATCCGACACGACATCGACCATCCGACATACACACAATGAGTACCTAAAACTAACCTAAGCAAGACCCACACCGGGATGGATCGTCATTCTCGCCGGCCGATAAACAATAAATTCAACTTAGCTGCGTGGAAACTTATTATGTCCGGGCATAAGTTGGGATGATATAGGAGGCCATAAATTGGACCCGCGACACTGGAATCTATGACGGTCGTCGACAGGTACCAACACCGAACAACATAAAATTAAATTAGATATTTTTCCGACGGCATCAGCGACGGCTATTTATCTTTTACGGACCAATGACGGTGATTGGGTTTTTTTTACGATAGTTTTTGTCCCGATCGAGTTATGGGGTGGGAGGGGACTGATCGTGGCCCGCTTAATCGTGATTAATCGGATCTTTACATACATTTTTGAGGAGCGGTTCTTGGAAATATAGGAATCTTACAGGCGATGAGTTATTTTGAGTTCTACTGAATCGAATAATGACGGAAATGTATACTGGTTTTTCAATGTCTTATCTTAAAAATTCACAGGAAATTTTTGTTTCTTTTAGCTACAAACTTATTATATAATGATCTACCGAACTTACGATCTTAATGCTTAGCCACTAACATTATGCATTTAAAATAGTCTTCGCTAAATGCAAGAAGCATTCGGGCCAATTCATCATATTAATAACGCAAACTCATAAACTTGTTTCCCCGCCGACGATAAAACTTATAGCGCTTTACGCTGAGCTAATACATTAAAAAATCAATATGTAGGTAATTGTATGTTAGCTAAGAATTGGCTGTCACGTGTCACAGTAATAGAACTTTAATTAATTCAATCACATTTTCGATTTATTGCCAGTTTCTTCGGTCTTATAACGTCCCTGATACATACGAACTTACCTGACTTATTAACTTACTCTCTAAAGTTTTTACGTGCACAAGACGTCAATTTAAATGACTAGTACCGTACTTAGCTGCTATCTGGTGATTTGTCTGCTTCGTCTCAGCTCGGCGCTGCTGGCTGAAAGAAAGTCGTAGCTAACCTGTATACGGTGGGGACGGTGCCTCAGCGCGTGTCCTCATCAGATCGCCGTGTCACAGTCCGTCTCGGCGATATTTACGACGACATCTTGTTCTTTAGCTACAAATCGTTTCGCCACATTTTGGAGAATCGCCCAAATGACGCATTTCTCGCTCAATAGCGCAAATTGAATCATCTATTTGTGAATCATTCACGAGAAAGTCCTACTTATTGTGACATGCGACTCAAAAGTTAATATTTATTTCACTATTAACTTAATTGCTATCCTCTAAGGACCTTCAACGGGTTACTTTCTGTGTGGTTTGAGATAAAAAGTAATATAAATTACCTGTATAAAAACAAAGTTTTTACGTATTCGATTTGGTTTATCATTTAACATTATGTACCTAATAGAAAATATATTATGATAATATATATATATATACCTATATAGTTCTAATTGATTACAAATAATATAATTGATGTTTAAGTACGTTAATCAAAATAGTACCTATCAAGGTGATAGGTGACAGCGCCTTTTTTATCGGCCATCGAATGACCGGAACAAAGCTGAAGGCGAGATGCAGTCGCTGAGCGGCGTCAGGTGCGATTATTCAGTTGTCAGATCAACGCTATCATTGCGGGGTCGATGGCGGATTTGGCACGTGGATTTTGTTAGAGTTTGTGCACACTTGCCAGAGTCGTGAAATGAGGCGTCATTTTTGGGTATATATACAAGGTGTGAAGTGCGCGAGAATTGTATATTTTCAAGGTACAAGGTTAAATTATATAGTAAAAGTTAAAAAAATTACTAGTAGGTACTTACCTATACACTATGTAAAAAATCTATAAAATAAATATATCATCCTATTGGATGATATGCTACAAGACGGTATATTATACCGTATATACCGTCGGTACATTATACCGTCTTGTAGCATGGTGGCCAGAACACTAGCAACATTACCTCGTTTTGGGTGACGAAATTGATTTTTTTGAAATAAATAGAACTTAGACCACAATAAGATAAGGCACGATAAGACTAATTTCATTGGAAGATGAAAAATATTTAAAAAATCAAATACCCACCGCGGCACGGTGTAACGTGCACTAACCTTTACTCCGTTGCACCTATTTATACTAACGACTGCCGCACAATCGTACTCATCAAAGTAGACATTAAAACTGACTGTGATTTGTATCTGACGCCATTCATTTCATTTAACGATACACGGTTATTAATTACGCGAAGGTTTGAACCGAAATTATAATCATTGTTATTGGTCACAATTAATTTCAAACTATTCCACGGTAGGTAGATATTTTACCCAATTTTACGGTTTAGCGAATGTTATAGATATCATTGGTTTATTTGACAGTTGTAGGCGATAACACGTGTTATATTGTTTTGATTATGATGCGGTGAATACAGGTACTCGTAGATAACTATCTCGCTATTCCAATGCGGTCATTGGGTGAGGAATTAATTTAGAGATGCATATTGTACATGAGAAAAGTGTCTACATACTCGTACTCGTTAGCTTCTGTATGGCATACTCGGTCTAACCTTATCCAGTAGGTATAAAGAGTGAAATGGGTGACCGCTAACTTGAAATAGGAGAGAAGTCCTATTTAAAATCATACGTGGAACGTCGCTTTCATGAGGACTGAGATGGTCGCTTCAGATACCTATAATGTATCCGGCAGCAACCCTCCCCAACCGAAACACATAGGTACTCCCAGGTACTTCCCACAAGACATGTTCAAATTCAAATTATATTCAATTTTTAATCTTTATTATTCTTCATAATATGCCGATAGAACGTCAGTATGAGCGTCTGATCAAAGAAGCGGCCTTTATTGCGAACATTGTCGCACCAATCTTATATAGGTAGTATCTTTTCTACGTGGCTTTCAATATGAGTGTTGCAAGAATATAAATTACGCGTATAAACTAATAGCTTTTAGTGCAGCAGGAATTTATCTCGTCAACCCATTGACCTATAGAGTACACTGGCAGTTGATCACACGCGCAGTGCCGTCGAGAACGACGAGTAATTACGCGAAGATTGATATACCTACTGCCGTAAGACTTAGTACATGCTTCAAATGTATAAAATTCTTGTGTCACGCTGTTCGTTGCCAAGCTAATCCGAAACGGCTTGACCGATTCCTATGAAAGAGAATAGGACGTTAACTAATTTTTATACATATTGCCTTATTGACTATTATATACACATAATGGCCAATAAGGCGTTTTAGGATTTCACTTGTATAAATAATACTTATTGCCCAAAATTTTCACATTTCTATACGTCAATAGACTTTTACCCATATTGAAGAGTTAATATTATTTTTAATGCCCTTTAAGAATGTCTGGAGGTACGTTCTAAATCTCAACCTGGATCTACCACAACAAGAATCCGTAATCCACACCACTTATCAAACATATTTATGAACATACATAATATATTATATCACCATCCATAAATACAAACGGATTTAGAAACAAAAAAACTTGCTTTCAACGATACTGAAAGCGAATCTCGTCGCGATGGATCATGCATGAAATGCCACCTGTCATACGTGCGTGAGAGCAATTAGACGCGAATAGATGCAGTGAGACAGTACTATATGTTCGTACCAGTTGCCAGCGTGGTGTATAATGCAAACGCTTCTTAACTAGCGAAACAACGCTTGTGAATTCAGGGCCCATAGTTTGCTTTAAGCGCGGTTATGGCGTTGCAATTGTTTTGTGATGATATCGTGGCGGTCGGTATCCGAGTTTTGAAATAAATAAAAAGAATAAATCAATATATTTCATTAAGCCGCCCTTTTGGCTAGGGTTAACCGAGAGAAAATTGCCATAGGAAAAGACCTACTTTAATAATAACGATTAAGTTTTGACAGTTGATTAATAGATTTTTATGTCTTAAAATCTATAGTTTTTATGAAAGTATGTGATTTTAAATAAAGGACCCTTTTGGAGCGACCCATCCAAACAATTTTTGAAATTGTGAATATTATTACTTTTGTCTAATATTTTTTATTTTTACTAGGGAGTTATACAATGCTGTATCTACCGTGTTGAATTTTGAGTAACTATCTAAGTTACTGTTCACTGCGCCTACGAGTACCACAAAACTTGAAAATTATTATTTCTCATTCCTAATTGTTATATTAAAGATGATAATATTTCAAATTTAAGCCTAAATTTACGACCTGCTTTCGCTCTCCTCAATTTGAAGCAAATTATTAGCTTCTGGTCGTATTTAACTCAACAGTGCACATTACGAAGGAGCACATGTTCAAAACTGGGCGAATTCAGAATTTGTCATGTCATTTTGTCATTTTGATTATGACAGCACTAAGCTGACACCCACTGTTGTTCATTTGTCCTATTTGAATTCAACACGCAGTATGTTTGCCGTTATTTGATAGTGTTTGGTCAGTGTGCGTTTATGTTTATGAACTGTTCTGTTGTGAATCAACCTTTACGTGGAATTTAGAGTTTTGGAACGAAAAGATGCTTTGGACAGCCTGCCCCGATTATATGTTGAAATGAAAAGCATTTATTTGTACAAATATTGGTATACAAATATGTTACAGATAAGTATATAAATTTATAAGTTCACCATAATTCCAGTTACGATATTAGGTAATATTGAGAAATAAAATTATTATTTAACTTACAAAATCACCACTCAAACACACATTATATCTTTGCCCACAAGTCAATAACGCCAAATGTCCAATTCAAGCAAGACATTTTCGATCTAGTCTCCCAGAATCACCGCATCGCAATACATTCACTGTGTCCAAATAGGCATAAACCTACAATGTTACTGTTGTCGCATCTGCTAATTTACGCGATTAGTCTAAGGTGTAGTAGCGTTGATATACGGGTGGTTTGATACCTAGGGACGGACGGCGACAGCTGCGCAGCTAAAAATAGTATTTGGACGCGCGATTCCGCGTTTTTCACTGTCCATGCGCGCATCAATTCCTGTCTGCATTTGTTAGCGAATGACAGATGCTTTACGCCTCTGACAGCGTTACCAATTCCCATCACATCGTTAACCACACCCTTATTGCCTGTGCATTAGAGTTCATTTTATAAGTGATCAGCGGTAACAGGTTTCGCGTTTGCATGCACGCTCGTCGTCTTGTCGTTGTCATCGTGATAATGACGGCTGCGCTAAGGACGTGTTTATGTTAACCCTTTGAGTAGGTACGGTTTTAGAACTGAAAAATCGTTGCCGGACTGCACAGATCCGTCAAAATCAAGGAGGAATGTCTGGGATTAGATGGGCACTTGGATATCAAAGTGGCGTC
>DWQK01003005.1:0-12165 GCA_018231225.1 Noctuana stator | reverse complement strand
CGTAGGGCCTAGTCAAATCGAATTCGTTGTAATTATGAAATTTAATCCTATAAGGTAATTATTTTAAGTATTTTGGAAATCTTCCATAAATAAAATATTAACAATACTGCTTTATCTGAAAAATTTAATATTTCGAATATATAAAACAGGCAGACAATATGTATGAGACGGCCACGTGAGCATCACGCTTCATATGAGAATTTATAGTACTTACATAATTATAAAACGAGAGAGTTCGAAAACCGGGTGCTTTAAACTTTACATCATGTTATATGTATTTACTGATTTCTTTAGCAATTTTATTGTTCTGTAGTTATACAAAATACATATGACTTGTTAGTGAAGTAACGCCCTGTACGTAAAATAGTAAGTCATCATAGATAATGCGATACGTCTTAAGTAAGGGCAATAACGCGCCTTTGCGAGGCGAAGGTTGCTTATACATTTATTTAATAAGGATTTATAATTAATTTAATCTCGAAAGATCTATCAATCAGAGATTATTTGCAGAGAACACCAATTTAAGTCGTATAGATATAGGAACAATAATATAATATGAATGGTTGTTACTAAAGTTAGCACGTAAATCGACCTATTCTATCCATTGTTTGCACTCCGCTTCTCCCTGTGACGACTTTCTTGCAAAAAAGTTTATAATCCTTTAGTCTTCCAGTGTAGCGAAAGCTTCCATTCCATAAGAATTATAATTACTCTTGGGGCAGGAAGGTAGGAACTATGTGATGACTATGTCAATTATTTCCCCATTCCAACTCTGATCAGCTATGGTAAATATTTTGTTAAATCTTGGAATAAATCTCGTTAACTTAGTTTAGACTTTGTCCTAGTTTTCCTCAGATTCAATGGATGTGATAGATGTGAATCGCTGTGTATTAGTAACCCCTGCAATTAACGCTAGACTGTACTCGACAACTATATACAGAACCACCCTAATAGAATCCCCAATAAATAATGAACTTCAACTAAAATCTAGTAATAGAGTAATTCATGTCTAATGGAGAGTATTGTTGGAGCTGTTTTTGTGACAAGTAGGTACTTACACAACCGGTACACACTCAAACCTTTTACACCTTTGACATTTTGACATACCTACCATTAAATTATAAACATTCGTTTCATCAAACTGATTTTCGTTTGCCTTCAACCCCCTTTTTATGTAATACTGCTGGGCACGGGTCTAGCATACTCCACCACGCTGCTCCAATGCGGATTCGTGGAGATACGGTTTTCTTCTACGACTTTCGTTTAGACTGAGATAGTGTCGAGTACAGTCGAGCTGCAGAGTAGGTAGTGTCCGCCTTCGTAACTTTAGAGTACCGCGGATTGCTCCTTAGCGGTTAGATTGGTGGCGAGTGCGATTTTGAACACAATAATAATAAAATCTAGCGTCCATATGTATACTTACTTTTCAATGTATAAACTCCATAGCATAAACCCCAAATAGTGTGAATGACAATCTACGAAAACAAATTAACAACTCTCAATAGGTAGGTACTAAAATTATTGTATTCAATGACGCACCTTTGGTGGCCCTAGAAAACATATTACCGTATATTCTACGTTATCGTTAATCAGTGTTATGAATCTTATCGTCTCGTTTAAGAGTTACAGTGTTGTATAGATGGGTACGTTTTATTTGGAAATTCTGAGATTATTCTGTTATTATTGTAAAGTTTCCTTTAATAAATAAAATTTTCATAATCGTTCATTGGTTCAGTGTTTTATTTGGGAATTGCATTTTGTCTTGCAGAAGCTTCATTTATCAGGCAATTCTAGGTAAACAGCGCTAGTGCCTGATTCATTACTCCCGCAATCTCTACTCCACGTTTCAGCACTGCGAAAAAATCTTTCCAAATGTTCGTTTTTCAGTACAGCGTCAGACGGACTGTAAGCGTTACACGTAGTACTGCTGAAAGCCCCGTCTAAATTACAGTTCGAACATGATAAATTTCGCATCAGTTCGTAATGGGAGAAATTCATGGACATCATAGATGCACTATCTACCCCATGGTTGTAATTGGGTTCGGTCAAGCTATCAACTAACATGTGGGCTGACACCAAACCGTGCCTCACTGGACTCGTATGCGCTGTGTTTGAAGTATGTTCTCCGTCTACTAACTTACTTTTCTTTAATCGTCCTAAGGCCATATCTACTGATCTTCGTACAGCTTCGTTTACATCGAAAGATTTGCGCTTCAGTAATTCACTTCTAAGTTTAAAAGACGATCCACTATAATATGACTTCGCTTTGTTTACAGATTTTTTTTCTTTTAGTGTTTCCGCATCATCTTCCATACTTTGTTTAACTTGACAATTTAAAAAATATAATTTATATAGGTAGGTACCTACCTAATATCTATATCAGATTAAAATTAACATGCGAAACGCGAAGGATCACAGACAACTAAAAATTTAATGACAGTGACAGTGACAAGACAATACTTTTTTAAAGATAAAAAAAGTTACTTAAAAACATTATATTTACAGGAAAGACAACAAAACTATATTTTGTTTTGGACGCAGCGCTTGATAAATTTTTTATAAATTAACGCAAGTTACATAAACCAACAATGTGGCATAGCGCCATCTAGGTACATAAAAATTGAACTCTGGTTCTAACAAAGTATGCACTGCACACCCCTAATGTGATACAAGAACCGTCTTTCTCGTATGACTCCCGAACATGCAAGTTTTATTAGTCCTATAAATATGTTATGAGATGGCGCTGCTGTCGTAAAAATTTCATGTTTACGTGTACTCACTAGATGTCGCTACTTGGCACAATTGTAACGGTTTAAAAATTTTATAATAATCATGTATGTAAAAGGTAAAATTCAAAATTTTCATAAAGTAAATTATATGAAGTATTATAATAAAATAAGTCAACAAAATTATTAGAATTTTGCCACACAATTTTATTGTATTAAATTGTGATTCTTAACAATAAATTGAATTACAACAAAAAACGACAATTCAATGGATGTCTTGTTTCTCAATAACTATCCTAAAAAATGTCCGTGAATAATTTTGGAAGGTATATACGAGTCGCATAGTGCCGCCGCATTCGTTGCTACAGCCTCGATCTCAGCCTTCAGTCCACTAACAAGCATTTCTTGAAGTTCTTCTTTTATACGACAACCTGAAAAGTTAATCAAAATTATCATCCCCTAGTTATTTTAGTTTCATATATATTTGTAAATAAATAATTCGAATTTCCGAAATTCATTAATAACTCAAATTTATTGTTAACTACCAATAGGAGTATCCAAATATGGTCTTTTCATGAGCGCAGCAAGTTTACGTTTATCGACGCTTGTGAGAGGTAACCGAGCTTGATTTGGCACTAAAGTAGTGACGTCACTATGACTAGTACCGAGTAGGAGTAGCGAACTACAGGCGAGTGAAGAAGAAAGGTGTGATTGAGCCTGAAATGGAAATAACCGAGCAGGTACTCGTAAATATTACAAAGGGAATTTTTCCTCACGAAGAAAACTTACGACACAAACATGAAAATGTACTTCTAAGTTAATCTAAGACATGAAATCTTGTACCTTATGCTTTTCCTAAGTAAGCAGGTAAATTTTTGTAAAATCTGAAGATGAAACGTGTTCCTACATAATATAGAGACTAGTCAAAATAAATACCCATACATGTGTCTTCCTGTTTGTTTGGTTGTAAAAAATATATATATGTTTATATATATGTTTTAGTGAGATACATACCAGAGAGCCGTATTTGTACGTAAGGAATATTTCGTAGCCGTGGGGATCGTGGTCCACTAGTGCTAACGCCTTCACTCGCAACTCCTTTACGAGCCTACATAAAAGTTGTCGAGTACACACATCTGGATAGCCTTTACCCTTAAAGATTGTTTTATATCATGCGCTAACGTTCAAAAAAGTATCTAATATTTTTTATTTTCATAAATAATAGAGATTAAGTATTATTTACATTAAAGATAAAAACTGGCACATCAAATTATAATTTAAGGAACCTAAATGTAGGCCTTTGATACGCTTAATAATTTAAATCGATGTAACATCATTAATACTTGGCAAAACCCAGTAACACTGGAACTGAACACTGAGTTTACTGCATCAAATTAAAAGTCAAACAATACAATACTTAGACTATTTATGTATTTATGTATACAACTAACCGTTAGTATTATTACAGGTCCTAATCTTACTAGAGCCCCTTCATCAAGCAACTTCTGGAAAATTGCATCTTTTTCTACTACTAAAATATACTTCGCAGATGATTTGAATTCCTGGATCCCATTTATATCTTGGGGTAAAAGAGTACCTTTAATGAAAATTATGTACAAATCATGCTAGCAGTGAATAAAAATAAAACTTTCTTAAATCAAACTGAACTGATGACCTGCACTTTCTAAAAGAATGATAAAACAATTAACAGTAGCATTTCCGGACGGAGGTATTAGTTAAATGATAAATTGTATCTCTTACTATGGTCAAAGGAACTTACCACCTGACGTCATGCAATCTATCGCACTTCCATCTCTACATTTTATTATAAGAGGACCTGCCACCAAGCCTTTAGCAGTGGCTACAATTCCTAAATTCCAGGGCGGAGTCTCTAGCAGGCAGCAAGTGTCTCTCACAGCAATATCCACATTACTCTGTTTACGGAATCTAGCAACGTTTTGGTAAAATAATTCTCTGTAAATAAGTGATTACCTATAGCAAATCGATAAATCTCTACATAGAGTAATTTATTATGAACTGCTTCGACGTACCTAACAATATTTCACAGATGGATCAATGTACTTACGAACCTTCTAGTTACAGTTAGATTTTTAGTCAATAATTCGTGAATTTTACTTAAAACAAATACAATAGCATTAAATCTATGTCTGTCACCAGTGTTTGAGTACACAACCGTGGTCTTTTTAGCCTCGTTGAAAGCTTTTAATGTCACTCTGAAACGTTTAATTTTATTTAGTTTGTCATTGAGATGTATTTGGAAGTAGGTACTAGACCATTGGAGCGCACATAACCCCATAATGTATTAATACTTAATATTACCATAATATTATGGATTACTTGATAAGACTTATGTTAATAATAGAATGAAATTTACCTGTCCAAATCATAAATGCAGTTACTCCATAATCTCTGATTACGTAAAACCAGTTTCGGAGATTCGTTTGTTCCGGCCGCGGCAGTTAGATTAATTTGCTCTAAAATATCTTCTATCTTTTTTAATGTAGTCTTTTTCTCATCATTTATTGCTTTACAACATAAATGTAAATCTCTCGAAAATTCTGTGTAATTTAAATTAAAAATAACATTTTATTTATTTGGTACCCCGTAAGTAAAAGTATTTATTATAAAGTTTATCAATATAAAGCAGGCCTAGCGTAGTGCAACCTTTTATTGAAGAAGTTTCTTTAAGGAGTTGCTGAACTTCGCAAAAATCGAGCTTTCGTGCAGGTAGTAGAATATTCCTGGATTTCTCTTCCCGCCCACCTGTATAAAGTTTATTTATTGCCTCAACGAGTTTAAAGTCTTGCTTAAAAGTAGATACCGGATCTGCTTGCACATCAATACGCAGCGTCAATAGATCTTTGTTCATTAAATCCATCCTGAAAAAACTGTTTGATGTCTCAAACAACCTTCGAAGATACTATAATTGACAAATAAATCCGATCTTCATTAAAACGTACCACCGGCAAAAGTAGTGATGATCTTTACCTACCTAGTGGCGCGATGTTTATCAACCGCAAACAATAACAGCGTCACAAAACGGAGCTCGTAAAGGGCCAGGAGACAAAAGGTCGGATCCTCGAACGTTTTTACGAAGTCGAGCGAAGATGCGAACGGGACGAATTCATCGTCGGTGGCGCATCCGACTCGCGCGCACTGAAAAAATGACACAATAGATATAATCGGGAGATAGTCCACGCAGGCGTCTCGAGGAGCAGATGACACGGCGTGACGACCGCACAAAAGGCGTGAAGTGACGTCATAATAGCCTCGAATTATCGCTCCCTCTTGTCTCAGACAAATATTTAACAGCAGCCCCGTTTTTGTCCTCCTTCTTCGGCAGGAGATCATAAATTACCGGGTTACGGCAGACAAATGATGCGGACCGTTACCGCAGCGCTTTGTTATCCGTGACATATTGCAACGAGGTGATGTTTATGTCTTATTATGGACTCCAATTTTAAATTATAGTTTGACTTCAGAATTCTGCGTAAGGTGCCTGCGCATGGTTTACGATTATTAAATTGTATGGGGTGAAATGGGCCTGTAAAAAATACTAAAGCTCTTATATGTTACGAGTTGTACAACTATCTTATCAATCTTTGGTTTGCAGTGATCGCTAAACAACTACTAATACCTACTTAAAGTGTATAGTGTCACTAGCATTAAGTAAATTTACACTTGAGGTGTGAGAAAGTAACTCTTGAAAAGAGTTCCCATTACTTGCCGCGAGGCACCCCGGAACGCCTCGATAGCATCAGCGGGTGACAGCCCGCACAAATACCATACAAATTGCTCGATGGCTCCTTCAAATTGATTGTTGCAATTATTCGGCGAACCCTTTCGCGACACTGCGACCACGGGAAGGTGAGAATTATTTTATCTGTACTCTGATCTTTTAGCGAGCGAAAACTCTTTGACGATGGTGTGAGGCAACAATCGAACAATACGGTTGGGAGGTCACCGTGGGTTGGCCCCCGGTAGCGCGTCGTTATTTTTTGTCACGATCTCACTACAATTAAAGTCATCGCGATAACACTGCCGTTTTCTTGTTTACGATCAGATTTCGATATTTGTGCGTTGAGATATCAGAAATATTTCGGCGTTATAACTTTTTAACGGCATAGATGGTGGCATATTCAGGAAATGATTTATTTGAATCATAGACATTGAGATCTTTGTTCGAATGTGTATTAGCCAAATTCCCACAAAATCCGGCTCTCGAGCGGTCATCGGCGCGGAACTAAAAGTAGCATTTATTAAATAGAAATAAAACACTGGTCACATTGTGTATGCCGCGAGTGCCGGCGTCGCAGCCGCAGGGCGCCGCGCCACAATGGACCACCATAGCGCTATCTCGATGGACGATACGTTGCCGCCTAATTGACTGCTCAAACGTTATTTTAATACTTTGTTATTGAATTTGGATTAGGGGTGCAGAAATATTCAGCAACTACTCATAATATAGGATACATTATTATTAATACCTTTACTTATCTATAATAAGATTTCCGATATCTTAAAGCTTCAATAAAGTTCAGTGAACTACAGGTACCTAAGTAAATTTACAAAAGTAAAAGACTGATAGTATGGAATAGTTTTATTTAAGTGTTGCTGCGCTGCACTACTACGATTACTACAGCAAAAAAAGTTTCACTATAGTCCAGTCAACAAGATATCTCAACTGTACCACGGGCAAGTAGTGAACAAACTCGGGTAGGTACATTTAATTATGGTATCGTATTAACAAAACTCATTTGGGAAAAATATACCAATTCAGATATAAGTACGAATATATTTGAATAAGGCCCACATTCTCGCGATCTCTCAGATTCGCAACAGTTTCTCACGTGGAGTGGCTACTTCGCTTTATGCGCTAAACAATGCCGGAAATAAGACGTACCCGACTGTTTGTTGCGCAAGTGCTCTGCAGTGCTAGGGGCATTGCCTCATTTGTTTAATTATTGTTTCTTGTGTAAACGATCGTAGGTAGGCAATAGGTAGTCACTATTCATAAGATATTTCATTCAAAGATAAATATTTCAAATGAATGTCATTTTTTAACACCATGGCCGAAGATTCTTACAAAAGTAGGTAATAGTGGATCCTTTTTCGAAATATCTTTTACTTTCTGGGATATGCTATAGTTAGGAAAAGGATTGGGTGTATGTAAAAAAACCTCATGATGAATACAAATTTTTTTAATTTAACTTTGAAATAGGTAGAATCGAGTTTAGTAAAAAAAACTGCAATCGTCAAACTTCTCTCATTCCAGAAAATAGCACACAGTAGTTTCACATTGTCGACTTAGGAGCCCAAAACCAGAATTAAAAACACTGTGACCCTAAAGACCTCGACTGTGAAGTGGCTTCCCGTCGGGACCAACCATTAAATGGTTCCCACCCCAGTCCACCCTGCAATATGCTCCCGGATAAATTTACATGTTACAAAGCGAGTGTCACATATTAAACCTTATAATTATGCAATCCATTAGATTTATAGCCGAAAAACAATAGTACTTGAGCGCATTCAACCCTTTTGTTTAATACAGAAGTAATGTCGACGAAGTGCGTTGATCGTTTAAAGGGTAATTAATAAGAACGTTCTCATAGAATGAAAGGGATTTCGCGCAATTATAATGTTTTGTGATGCAATCTGCGTAAAAAAAACAATATAATAACACTAAATTTATGTTTGACACTTAAAATAATACATTAGTGTAAAATTGGTCCTTTTATCTCTACATAAATATGGATTTATCTATATATAAATATGGAACTGCGAGAGAAATGATAAGATCTACTTGTCTCTTTCTCCGTGCATAATATCTATCAACATTCGTGATATCGTAGGAACGATGAGAGAAGAGAGAAGAGAGCAGAAGATGACCGATGTATGCAAAACGGCCTACAATACAATCATGGATTCTGTAAATTCCTCATAAACAATGTTGTGTGACAACAGTTAGGTACAGCAAGACTTGGAACAGAAAATACGGTTTTGATCTTAAATTTCAAAGGAAAATGAATTCGTTTTTGAAGCTATACATTTATATATACATAGATATATTCTTTTGGCACTTTTGGGGAATATGATATTTATACGATATATTTTTACGATGCGCGCACACACTGACATTTAAAATCAACATTACAAATTTTAATAGTAGGTACCTAAATGTTTCAAGTTTTGCAGACTAGGCGGCCAACAAATTAAAAGTAAGTTTATATAGGTTTTTTTATGTGTATATTTTATTATTCGGTGTGCAATCAAGTGTACCTATTTAAATATTGTATTATTGCACTTATTTGATTTTTTATCGTTTTTTTTAAGAAACTTTAGCTATCTTCTTACGTGTACACACAGTATCCACACACACATTGGTAATATTATTTTAATCTATGTTGTTGCATAGGTACACATTAACAAAACTAATACGAGAAGATGTTTAATGTACTATGTCTAGTCAATGCCTATGATAGATAGAGCGTGAGCCGCATTAGAAGCCATCAGCTGGTCTGGCAGCTGTTATATAAATATAAACTAAATCTAGTAATCAACTGAACTAGATCGAATTTTTGTTATAACACTGTTATGACAGAATTAAAACACATACATATTTAAACTATTTTTTAAAAATTCATTTAAAAATATTATAAAAATACTAAATTCTTACCATAAAAACATTTGCTGGAAAATTTTACAAAAACTGTTTGGCTTATATTATTTACACATATTTTTTATATCGTTCGACCAAGAGTTAATTGGCGGCTTGCATTATTTTGAATTAAGAATTATTCCTTTTTTAAATGTTATTACTTTACATTACGTACACCATTATCTACTTATATAGTTTTAAAAAAATATTTACATTCATAATGTCGTCGATAACATAGATGATTTAAATCTATGATCGATAATAGGATGGGTATGGTTTTTGAACGCGTGCTGCATCCACCTTCGGCCCACGTGTCCAAAGCAAGATCCTTATCTAAGTATTCAGCTGTCAGGGCCATAAAATTAAAAAAAAGTACTCGGAATTACACATAAAATCATTGAGGAAAGCAAATAAAGTCGTACAATTAGAATCATTTAAATTAAATAAACGTAAATTGGCTATCCGAGTCATGTAGATGAGACATTATATTTAAAAAAAATGTCACTTAACTTTCATATTTCCAATACAACAGACTCCTATGATTGAGAATCTTTTATAATGGGGTAATTAAACATAATTTAATATCACTGTGTACATAGGCTATGGGCTATGCATAAAATAAATTTGTATGATATTTGTGTGTATTAGGAATTCCAGTATCCAATTTCAAAAAATTAAAATAAAACACATTTAACCAACTTTTTTTTAAGTTAGGTATTATGAAAAAATAATCCAGTGTATAAATGAAAATCACAATTTAAAAAACGACTTTTTGAACATCGAATTTATCATGGTCGATTTTTAAAAATTCGCGCCACCGTTATTTTGATTAATTACATGTTAATTTTATTTTGTTTACAAAACAAAATTTATTTGATTTGAAATGTCGAAAAAAGCTTTCTAGACTGTCGTTGTCACTTAAAAAAGTGAAATGAAGGGAAATTTAATTTCATACAAACTATAGATACCTAATTGCTAATTGTATTATTGTACAGCTTACATAGGTAGATATTTCATTTTTTTAATTTCAAAACAACGTGTGTGACATTCATTAAATACGCAATCTCTATCAGATGATAAACGCTAAACAGGTATTTGCTCTTACAATCAAGCCTATAGGCAACGAGTAGATATAATCAGTTCCACTTACTGTGCAGCTGGCCGTTTTGTGTGCTTCCATATCACCGCATAATGAACTACCAAGTAAGTACAATATATTCATATTTTTAAGCTTATAGTTATTAAATATTGAGCCACTTATGCAGTGCTAAGTGGTTTTATGTTACGTATAGTTTGTGTTATTAGCGGTAAATGATCGATTAGGTAGTTAGGTACGTCATAACTAATTAATTATTTAACGCTAATAATGGCCCGAGCATGGCCCGAGCATGGCCCGAGTCATCCCGAGTCTTCCCGAGTCCTCCATAACAATGTTCTCGTAACAGAATCGTAGTCATAATGTCGCTGGCATCTCAATGTTTGATTTTGACAGTTTTAGTGGTCTACTAGACAATACTAAACACATTTCTTCAGAAAGAATTTAGAGTGAACACTAAAAGTACACAAAAATTAGTATGTATCTCGGCAATTGTGAACGATCGCTCAGTCAACAGAGGGTCGCCGGTCGGTGGGCCCTATGTATTTGTTTTACATTCATGAGTATCGTCACCCTCTTTATTGCAAACACTCTTCTGTACTTTAAGCTCCGAATTTACTACAAAATAACTTTGTGTCTACGATATTCTTAAGAAACACTGTTTCGTATTGTAATTAAAATGTTTGATTGTGGAATAATTTATACTTAAACAAAAAAAAAATATTTGTATGTGCAATTTGTAATAATAATAAGTGACAACCGTAAGAATGTCACAGCCCTATATATAATATTAATATTAATTTTATATTTTATAAATATATTATATTAATTTACTGGTAACACTTATTGGGGACTGATAAATCGTATTTTAATGGACTCGGTCGTTTCTCTCAAATAACCCTATCCACAACGTACAACGCAATCTACCTAGCTACCTAGATAATATATTATGTACCTACCTAAAGGTAATTAAATTACACGAAACAATTCAAAATTGCAATAATAGATTAATTACATTATTTCATTTGAAAGGTATAAACTCAGGAGCATGCCAGTTACAATCAGCAATTTTTTTTTATTTGATGATCAATCGTGTGTCGTCGCCGAGCGAGGGGGAGGACCGAATTCCCTCACACCTCGCGTCAGCTGGCCATCCTCACCCTCCCGCTCTCTATTAACTTCAATTGAGCCCGACAAATTTACATGAACTATTCAACTACGAAACCAGCGGAAGGTAACGTATACGAAAATAATATTAAAAAAGACTTTCTAGTGTAAATCTTTGAAACAACAATACCATATCTATCTAATTTATATGTAAGCGAGAATGACATGTAAATTATTAGGTGTTGGGTATTTTTAACCAAATATACCTGTAAGTAATTTCGAGTTTTTAAGTGTATTAAAAATTAAAATAACAGAAAACTGAAATTATGATGTATTTATTAGCATTTCTTAGGTAAGTTAATAATATAAAAAGTATCTATAAGCTTCGCAACGCCATTTACCTATATTAGATGAGCCATGGGTGACTATACCCATATATTAACCTTCCATTAATATTTAAAGTTTATAGTTATACGAATATATTTGGTCCAAAAGTTATTTATATGATGCTTAAACTATTCAAAGAAAAAAGTAAAGTAAGCCCTTATAGTAATGGA
>DWQK01003004.1:0-12170 GCA_018231225.1 Noctuana stator | reverse complement strand
ACACGTGTCAGAGTTATCACACGTAGGCGCCAACTCTCGTAAATCTTCCATGTATCTGACAATATCTGAAAACAAATATGACCGCACTATTTAAAAACATAAAACAAAGAAGCGGATTAACGTATCACTCGAGCTCGCGCTAATGCCGTTGCGGTGACGAGTTTAGGCACAATCTGCTCGTGTAACACCTCACAGTTTTACTTGCATTTGATTTGGCAACACGCAAAGTATACGCACGGCTTGACAGCTCGCTTGACGACGTAATCACTGGCATTGTATGTAATCTAGCGATACAAACAGATCTCACTTGCATAACAGAACTGTGAGGCTAAGCAAACAGAGCGACGCAGGTATAATCTGACAGGTGATTTTATGATTGACTACTTGCTGCGCGATTAATACCACGCCAAATATGCACATTATGATATGGTTCTGAATAAATAGTTGTGAAATCTAAACACCGCATTGGAACACAAATGCGTCCGAAACACTATTTGCCCTACAAACGGTGTGGTAACATGTAAGTAGAAATGTTTTCTATTCGAGTTACCGCCGTTACTTTTTAGAAGGCCACTTAGTCCATAGGCATGCCGACGCTTTGCTGAACGCTAGTGGGTGGATGCTAATTACAAAGACGCCCTTCCCGCTCATTGTTTTAGAGCAGCCCATGATTGAAGTTTCGGCGGCGGTGAAGGAGTGATGCGCACTAACCACCGAATAAACACCTCCTCGCGTCAGAACCTCGTCGGCTCGGGCATGACACATACATTAACAGTCGGCCTAATATTTTCATAATCTAATGGCGATGTTCTGTGAAACAATGCTCCGTGTTTATTCAAACAATTCACTCTGTATCTGCTGCTGGTTAGACTGACCTCTTTAAAACCTTCTAAAATTGTTTGCGATACCGGGTTTTTGTGTTGACTGTTCACTTTTAAGTAGTTAACGTAAGTTTTGAATATCACTTTTTTATTGCAGGTGACACTCGCCCAGATTTGTCGCGGACAGGATAGAACTCCGGGACCCCCCAATTTTCATGAGCCAACTGAAGAAATGCGCAGGAAGTTTGAATCTTGGTGGAGTGCACAAGTTTCTCCTAGACCACCACCATTCAGTCCTCGACGCTATCCTTCACCCGGTCCTAAAAATTCCCCTACACTTAACACCATTCCTGATCATTTGCATCCCGCACTACAGACAGTGCAGAGTCAATATCCTACACAAAAAACCCGAATGAGGACGAGTTTTGATCCTGAATTAGAGTTGCCAAAACTTCAACGTTGGTTTTCTGAAAATCAGCACCCAAGTCGACAACAAATACAACAATACGTGAGAGAGCTGAACAACCTAGAGTCAAGGCGAGGTCGAAAGCCCCTTGATGTAAACAACGTCGTGTACTGGTTTAAAAATGCAAGAGCAGCGCAGAAGCGTGCTGAATTACGTAACATAGGAGGTTTAAGTTGTCATCTTGGAGTGAATGGCTTTAACAGTAGGAGCCATAGTCCGACTAATGGATCATTGATGGCTGGGAATGACAGCTATGCTTCTCAAGATCATAATTCCTTAAAAAGTCCTATGCAGCTTTCGGGCAGCCCCGGTAGATATCCCATGTCAGTAATGTCTGAAGACAATCTTTCGAATGCTGGATCAGATTTGGAAGATGATGGGGGTGATCTTATTCCGGATGACAGGCCTGAAAGCCCCGATGCTCCACTATCTTTAATTACAACTAAGAAGATCCATAATGATGATCGAGAAGAGAGACCCAAAGAATCGCCAAAACCGCCAGATATAATAAAGGTAATTCATTTTAAAAAAAGATTTAATTGTGAACATAATTAATTCTTGATAGCAAAATTGCCTACTTATTGACAAACAAAAGGTTATATTATGTTAACGACAGACTAATCGTTCATCATTGAGTCGTTAAACAAATCAAAGTCGTTATTTGTTAACAAATTTGATTCTAACCAATGTTTCATTTGTCACAGGTCCACGATATCAAGCAAGAGCCAAGAGATTTGAGCAAATCTGACCAAGGACATTCGCCCCAACGATCTCCAGCTAAAAATAGCGATAGTTCCCTCAACAACAATAACAATAACACTGAAGAAGAAAACGGAGTGGCTGACGAACAAGATATGGCTTCAGATGACGAGGTTGTTCAGGAACGGCATTACCGTCCATCGTCACCCCACCTTGACCGTTTACCATTTCCTATGGTGCCAAACCACCCAATGTTTGGTCACGGGATTATGTACATGAGCCAGTATATGACTGGCTTTCCAGGAGTTGGACCAGTGCCCGGTGAAGGAGCTAGTGGCTTAAACCTTGCTCTTGCGGGGGCTTCAGACGAACGACGCAAACGCAACCGCACATTTATCGACCCCGTATCAGAAGTACCCGTACTGGAGCAATGGTTTTCTATGAACACTCACCCTTCCCACAATCTAATACTCAAGTACACGGAGGAGCTGAACAGAATGCCATATAGACAGAAGTTTCCGCGGCTCGAGTCGAAGAATGTGCAATTTTGGTTCAAGAACCGCCGGGCAAAGTGCAAGAGATTGAAAATGTCTCTATACGAACCGACGTCGCCAGGACACTACTCCCATCCTGGACATCCGCACGTCATTTCTGAAAGGAAAATGGTGTGAAGAAAGTGTTGCAAAGTTATAAAGGCCTAATAGATAAAAGTTATAGTGGTCTTTAGTTTGTTTGACTCTCCCGTGTGATCGATGAATGTTATCATGAAAGACTGAAATGTGAATCATTAAATGGTGTACAGTGCCATGTTAGTATTACAATGACAGCAATAGGTATTGCGTCAGTTCCAACTGTAACAATTCGTATTATTGAGAGGTCTACCGCATTAATTATAGCCGAGTAGTCAATAGTAATCTTTTGCTTAGATAAATATTATTTCAAAGCAGCATAATTATAAGTAAGACTATTGCATAAGCATGTTACTACATATTGTTATACCTTATATGAAGCGGATTACGTCGTATTTATAATACAGTACATATCTTAAGCTTTTAATAGACATGTCACAATAGATTTGTATGAATCTCTAATGTTCTAGATTGGACTCTGTTTTTGTATATAATGTCTTAAATTTTAAGATTTATTTATTAAATAATGATAATACGTAGGCATTAAAATTTACATAATATTTAGCACTCGCAATAAATGGATTGTCTCATGAATGAGATCCATATAAATTATAGCAAAGATCTTTTTAGGATGAGATTAATTAATCTAGGATGATATCGATGTTTAATTAAATAATGGTGTACATTCTATTGTAAAAAATGAAGTCATTTAGACATAGATTCGGAGGTTATAGCATTGCACATACTTAAATCTTAAAGTATGACTTTTTGTATAGATTTCATTGACTTTTAATAAGGCCTCGTGATATTCGAGGGTGATTAGACGACGCACATTCCTTCATGTTTTGTTATAGTTTATAATACTTCCTCAATCCAAAGATTGGTTAGTGTTATAGAATATTAAGCGAATAAACTGCTCAGTTAGATTGTTGACTCGGCGATTCTTTAAATGGTAGGTATTATATCGAAATAGTTTTAATGGTTTTATTTTAGTTGTTATCAGAAAGATACGTGACTATGTACAAAGTAGATATAATTTATACGAACATCACACCAAAAATGTTTTCGTTGATGTTGTCTTAAATTTCACAGTTTTTTGAGCAATAATTCTTACTATGGTGAAGAGTATAAATATTGAAGTTTCGTTTCTCCAAAAATGTTTACATAGGCAATAATATCCCATTCCTATGAAAATTAATCAAATTTATTAGTCATTTTTATGTTGACAGTGTTTTAAGGGATTATTTGTTTAGTTTTTATAATCACTTAACTCCTCTGAAAAGTCCAAAGATTTCTGAAAGTTATTTAATAGAATATAAGTAATTGTTTTTTCTATTCAATGTACTTTCACGTATTTAACTTAGATTGTGATACTATTAAAGTGTTGGTAGTTGTTTTAAACTATAACTTAATAACATCACCCACTCTTGTACAAAAAATGAGATTGTTTTTTACGTTACTTCGTCGCAATGGCATGTGCATTTTCAGCTTTACCACAAAAGTTATCGTTTAATGAATCGCCGATATTTGTAAAATGTACATATTATATTACTATATTAGGTCTGCAGTTACAGTATTTACGCATTTATTCCATTGAGGCTGTTATCACACTATTTCTTATATTCATATATTGTTTTATAGTTTTTAGAAACAATGATATAGCGATAGATCCAAACAAATTGTTTTGTTGATGAATGTTATAAGCTTGTTTTGTGAAGCTGTGATGAAAATTCCAAATAATGTAAATATTTTATTAATGTTATATAAGGTTTTTATTGCAAACTACATACGTCACTAGGCTCACACGAACAATTAAGCATTTATTGCTTACGTAATGAACATAATTGGCTAAATGTTTATTCCATTCAATTATATGAACGAAAATTAAATGGATATAATATCTACGATATAACGATGTTCTTTTATTTTTCACCTCTTTCATTAATATAATAATATGTCGGAGTATTCTCCACAATCCGAGACAAACAAACAAACTTATTTAGAAACAAACTCGTATCTCTATTTCTTTCATTTTCTCTCCTTGACTCGCCTATACAGGTACTCCCCTCTTCTCTACCCGTTTACAGTCCTCTACTCATAGTCACCATATCTATGAAATTAATAAGTAATTTTTACACATCATATAGGTACCTACATAATTATGATTACACACACACACAAAAGCTACTGAAATGTTAAAAATTATATGGAATAAGCAGTACCTACCTACCCTTGTACTAAGAAAAAGAATATTAGTTAAAAAGATAGTAGGTATATAACATTATCAGTTAATAATAATTCTACACATACAACTTAACTAAAATCCTGATTCTAAATTCAACTTCTAGTATTTGTATCAAAACATCACTAAAACAGTCACTTTACTATTAAACAAAGCTTACTGAAACTTGCCAAAACTTAGCCGAAATGAACTTTGAAAGTGTTTGAGATAACAGTGACCGTGTTCCGTGTTCGAAGACGCGACTGTCTGAAGATCGGCGGCGATATGCGATTACAGCAAGACTTTCGAGTCTTGCTACTTTGACAGGTGATTGGGGTCCATCCCGCCATCTCTTCCGGGCCCATCGATCGCTGGTATCTATTGACACGTGTACCTACTTGCTCACGACGGATATTTTGAAGACCGAACGGCGACTCAAACACGATTATGGTCTTGATAATGGGACACAAAACAAAACGATCGTGAAAGAACAGGTTTAGTTATTAATTTGCTGTCTCTTTATGGTATTTCACTAATGTTTCAAATTCAAATTCAAAATTTTTATTCTTCATAAGGTATTCTTATACGGGTTTCGTACGAACATTAAATAATACGGTACATCGGCATTATGCGCCCTTTTGGCTAAGGTAGGCCGGGAGAAAAAGCCGGAGGAAGAAAACTCTCGGCACACATTTAAATCAAGTGAATAATTAACAAATTACTAACTAGGTATACAGTTTATTTTATCGGCTTTCACCATCGCATTTTTTTGCCTTAGCGGCTGGTCTTCCGCGAGGTTCATTACTTTACTTGCAGTCTCCACTACAAAAGAGATTAAACCAAAAACGGCACATTTCTTTGGAACAAATACCTACAAGTACCTGTAGGTATACTTTACGTATATAACGCACTTTGTATAAATACTGGTCGAATTTTGAGCAATGGACGACGGCTGGCCTTCTTGCCTGTTAACTTTGCATGCATAGTATTTTCATTAGTATCGTACGAAATGTCATAAAACATTAATTCCCTTTTATCCTATTTTTATATCTACTCGTAATAGGCACTTCGTTATAGTTTGCAATGAATACGTATTTCGTATTATTGCGGAACAAAAATTATAGGCGCTTCCATCATTACTACTAACAACAGAAGGTACCAGCGTATGATCTTGGTGTTATTTTTGTAACAGTAAAATAGGGAATTTTATTTCTTATCATTTGAATTCATAATATAGTAAATAAATGTAGGTATGATAGATTTATAAATAACATAATGTTAGTTGTACAGATTGCCTAGTTAATGAAGATATTGACTTTACCGTGGGATACAGTTTAACTGTCTTTACCCACACGTAAAGACGGTTACACAAACACCCAGATAGGAATCTAAATTCATTGCTTAAACTTATGCCCTGTGGGGAATCGAACCCCGGATCCTTTGAGTGTCAGGTAATCACCATACATGTCGTGAAAGATAAACCTACTCAAACAGACTATTTACAAACTTAAGTCTCGAAATATGTAAGACCTAGAAAAATAGAAAGTTATGTTCGAAGATGTTCCTAAATCCCTTTAAACCTAGTTCTTAGTATGCGACGAAGAAAAATGGCATCTTCATATAAACATCGGAGGCATTATGTTTTAATCTAAACAAACTGCCCGCCGGGAACCGCGCATTTATGTTAGTTAACCGCAGATTATGACGTTATTTTAATGAAGCAATTTATAACAATATTTACTAGCACTTGCATGGCTTTCGCTTACGTTTCGCTTACGTTTGCGTGATGTTTAACAAGTTTCCTTTCCCTAGCACAATTAGAAAGGTACATCTGCTGCGCCCAGAGATTAGTAACAAGGCCAGAATACTAAAAAACAATGTTTAATAGCTAATTTGTCACCATTTTTGTGTTTAAAAGTTGTAAAACGAATCAAAAAGTGTGAGCCGGTCTCCGTGCAAAAATTGTTTGTATACATTTTGTTACTTTACATTTCATTCGTAGTTTAAAGTTTTTTTACTTGAAAATAAAAGGAATTATGCACAGAAAAGTCTTAAAAAACCACAAAATAAACTTTACTGTGAAGACATTATCTTAATATAATTATTTATTTATTCTTAACAAGAAACATTACAGATAAATAACCTAAAGCGTTTTTTTATTTCTAAAACCTTAATATAATAAAATATTATGTTGAGATATTCAGAAATTATCCGTCAGAATAAAAAAAAACTCTTATCTAAAGAGATCAATAAGTAATTAATTAGTATAAAACCTAACTAAGCATTATTTACCGATATCCAAGGGTTGCAGCTGACATTCGCTTGGAACACGACAATAAAACTCTTAAGCCCGTTGCCAGCCGGAAGATTTACTCCAGGAACTTAATATACTGTAATATCGCTGGATAAAGCCACTCCTCCGCTATTAACAAAGCGAGTAGATTGCTATGAAATCATGACAAAAAATATTGTTTAATAAACTAAAAAAATCCCTTCAAAATCAAGTAGAACTAAAAAATAGAAAATAATTTTTAATTACTTATTAACAGAGTAATTTTTTTACCATAAATTTGCTACAGATTACCTACTCTAAAGACCGTTGATGGTCTCTTGTAAGTACAATAAAACTTTTATGGCCGAAACTCCACTCAAGATCCCAACATATATGAGGATAGAATTAATTAGAGACATATCTTACAGGTCTAAGTAAATTCGCTTGCAGTGTGATCTAGCTTTATCACCCTATCTGTCGTTCCGTCCGAGCCTTAGTTATGATATAACAAGGAATCAGCTAAGCCAAAGCTTAGGGTGTCTTATTAATTGACATGGCGTTTTTTGCCCTTCAGTAAACAAGCCTGTTGTTTGAGTATAAATTGGAAGAGTTTTCGGGATTTGTAAGCTCATTTCATACTTGTAGTAGATATCATTTTTATTATGTTATCTATACATATAGGCATGTACGTATAGTAGATATACATCCTTTAGAATTAAGACCAATTTTATACGTATCGTCCCAACTTGTACTTAAAACAGTAGTTTAAGAATTCATTAGAATTCTCAATATTTTAGCTTTTAGCTAACGCGCTTTTTATCTATTCACAAATGACTGTTTATATTGGCAGGTTTAACTTTATTACTCATTACTACCAATGTAATTCATCAATATGTACGGAGAGGTTAAATAAATAAATAAATAACGCTTCACACTCACTGCCCCAAACTAGGATTCCGTGTCGTGGGTGCCATGGACACACACAAAGACAAATACACAAGCACCCAAATCGAGAGCAGAAATCTAAACTCATCATTTAAATTTCTGTCCCAAATCGAACCCAGGACCCTTCGAAAGGTGGACCGACATGGTAACCAATATATCATATGGGTCGTCATTATAAAACTAGCAAAATACACCAAAAGAAAATAAAAATGACGTTTAGGTCCATAGGAGAACACGGTGTTTGTCGGTAGAAGAGTCGAGTTCTGGGTCGGTGTAATCTCAAATCTCCCGCCGCCAATTTATTTTCATTAGCGATCATCCTCGGTTAATTTTATTCCCTACTTACCCCGCGAGGATCGGTAGATTTTGGGGATCGTTACTATGGAGGTGGATTCTTGTTTCTCTTAAAAATATCCTACAATAAAGTAAAATGACATGGACATAAACTGACAGTTGGGTACTTTTTTTTGTACAAGTGTAACTCTAATTAAATATTTCCATAAACATAACAAATTTTGTATATAATATCTCTATGTATTTTATTGTAATGATGAAACTCTTTCTTAGGTATGCATTATTCGTAAAGAATCGAAGTTAATATGTTTTCATGTTATAGAGCAAATATCATATATCATGCTTGCTTAAAAAGTTTGTAGGTATATCGTACGGTAGCCTCTTACGACATTAGAAACGACTTACAGAGGGTTGCGGGGACACCAGGAGGTCGCGGAGTCCTCCTCCCTAATGCGCTGAAGCAGGCCACGGAGGGGATTTTCATGCACCTGTGGAGGTTCCCCCCTCCCCCCCGGCATAAAAAAGATACACACTAGTATTTAGAAACATAATCTAACTCCACACTACCATATCCGCCTCACCGCCTATCCCGTAGTATCTGCGGGATGCTTAATTCATTTCCACGGGATAATATTATTTTTTTACTCCCTCGTTTTTTGTGACGTTGAACCGCAGCTTATTTTTTATTCATTGCATCGCCAATTCGCCAACCAATCGGGGGATATTCAATTATCCATCTCTCGCTTATTTTGAACATGATCGATGCGTAATCAACGGGAAGTTTTGCTTTTCTTTTATTTATTTAAGGGCCAGTACCAATCTCCCATTGGGCCTCCACCAATCCGCTTTGGAGCAGCGTGGTAAAGTATGCTGCAGGCCTTTCCCGGTTGTGGCGAGAGAAGCGTGATTAGCAGTGGGATAAAAAGGATTGAAGGCAAGGGCACTAAATATAAATTGGCAAAGGCAGTACATTGTCACTTATATTTTTTATTAGGCGCAGTAGGCTAAAAGACGAGTGTTGCCAGCTTTTGAAATTTTTTTATTCCATTGGTCAGTACGCATTTGCAGCACTATGACAATTATTTTACCATTGCAACATTTATTGGCTTTTTGGCGTTGATATCTCTACCCCTTAAGTACGATCCGCTGTTTTTGAGAATTTAATTTGTGTTAGTCTTCACAATATTAATCTTTCAATTTGCACATCAATCTTGTATTCTATAAGTAGTGATTTTTATTTGTAAATTATTACTTTAACCAAGTCCCCTACATTTCGGTCACTCGACTCACACGTTGACTCTATCGTAAGCTATAAGAAAGCTGGGTAGCCATATATAACAAACTGTTCAATAACTTTTTAATCACAATTTAAGGATAAAATCTTGGGCTTCCTAAACAATTGTAATATCTTGAACAACATTGTATTTAGAAAGTTTAGAAACACAGCTGAATAATTGTTGTAACAGATTGTAGCTTAAGTTATTAATTAACAGAACTTAAGATTAAGATCTGTATTGAAGGCGCCTTTTTACATAATTAAAATCGCACTTAAAATGGATCTCTACGAAACGAAATGTCCCGAACAGGGCAAAGTCGTCTTAATAGTTAAACAGACTAAAACTATCCCGACCTACTTATACAAAGAAAGGTCGTTACCCTAACTAAAACTGATATTGTCTGAAACGTAGAATATACAGTCACATTCTTTACAGTAAACAGTTGAGCCAGCAGTGCAGACTGCGAGCGTGGGATCTCTTCACCTGAGGCCGCGGTGTGTGTTGCGCGGCCCAGAACTAATAAGATTTATATAGAGATGGTGCTAAGGCACTGTCAGGTGAAATAAAAGTAATTGTTAATAATAATTAACAAATACAGACACTGCAAATGGATATCAGTGTATATTTTAAACCACAGAATTAATATTTGGATCTCGCAAAAGTTTATTTTTTCTTCTGCCTTGTTAGTAGGTACTTTCATTCAATATTTATAAGATAACAAAATTTATTAGCAGGATTTGTAGGTTTCACATTTCATACTTGAGGTGACTATTAAGTCTACAGAAATTAAATATTCAAGCTAAATAGTTCAAAACGGTAATTATCATCTCTATATAATGCTAACGACTGTGATGCATAAGTGCGATTTAGCGAGATGTCAGGGCGGGCGTTACTCATGCGTTAATTTCGTGGCACGACAAATTAATTCGAGCATAGATTTAGATGTGAACACAATAAAATGCACACAGACGCATGTTACTACTAGGATAACATATGCATTATTTATTTATGATTGCAGTTTTTATTTCGTAATGTTTACAATCGTTTTAAAAATTTATTTTAATTAACGTTAGTAAGTTTCTTTAAGATGAAAGAAAAGTTTTTTTAATAAACTACTCATATTGACATCTTAAGTTTTGCATATAATAAATCATAATATTACATTACTTATTTGATTCTTCTTTACTACTTTACACACAGTATTTTGAAGTAATATTTGTAAAAATATTACTTTAAAATTTACGGACAACTTATAATAACAACCGCTTTATTACTTAGGTGACGTAGAACAATTCAATTGCTACGAAACTGTCTACGAAGTCTACAAAAAGTCTACGCAATCTACTACATAATAATTATATTATTGACTGTTCTACAAAATAATAATTTAAAAGTATACGAAAAATTAAACTTTATTCAATTTATATGTTTATGTCTATATGTATGTTTTCCTTCTTTTTTCGTAGAAATGAAGAATTAATTACAAATACCTATCAATCAGTTCAGAAACAAAAACAAAACAAAACGGTGCTTAAATTCTGAATGTTATTGCTTGCTTTATGGTCCCATCGGTCTAAACAAGTTAATTCTTAACGAGCAGTCATCAAAATTATTTAATTGCATCCCTGAGGGACAGCTAACCGTGAAGGGTGACTAATCAGCTATTAAACGCTACCGCTTTCATAATAAAGACTTGAGGTTTCCCTGAAGGAACGGCCTCAGGAAATAAGGTCTTTAAAAAACTCTCTCTTACTTTGGATAGAGCTGAGTCGAGTGAATCTGTTTTTCTTCCATTGTCGTCGTCCGTAGAACAATGAAGATATAATTTTTGGTGACATTTTTAATTTATTTGATGGACAGATATAGACAGACCTATATTTGAGTGATGTTTCCGATGAAATTATTTTTGAGATTAGGTTGTCATTTGTTCTGTTTGTTTAACGGTTTGTTTACAAATGTACGTAACTTAAACGTAAAGAAATTGGGATGTTACGTGCTTTGGAAAATGCTAGTTATTATTTAGGTACCTGTTTTATATTTTTATTAAAAATGCGATGATACTCCAAACTGTTTCATTATTTTATTATCAAAAAGTGTTTAGTCAATTTGCCAATGTTAAAGAATTCCATTCATTTAAATTGTAAAAGACGCATCGAAAAACAAAATATATTACAGATCAAAGTATCTAAGCAGTTATGGGAAGTATCATTTTTCGACTGTATATTCATCATTTAAGGCACCATCCATAGAGATGCATAAACACACAGAGTAACAGATAAATAAAAAATAATGAAACATCGACGGAAAGCGGAGCAATGCTATATATTCTATCAGAGCGGAAACGTGAAGCTAAGGCGGTTTACGCGCGAGATAACAACGAATGCACATCTCCTATCGTAAAGTAAACGAGCCCGTGAATGGGTCGGAGCAATCGTATTTGCATAATGTCATAAGTCATTAGATACAATTGACAACAATCATTTTTAAGTACGTTTCAACTTTAAAAAACTGTTTTTTATTATTCCGTAGTGAGGTGAGGTGGGGGG
>DWQK01003003.1:0-12174 GCA_018231225.1 Noctuana stator | reverse complement strand
TCCAGGAGTAAACCATAATTTAATTGTAAGATTTAAATTTTCATTAAGAATGTGCGTGACATTTTTGAAGTCCGTGGTTTTCGTAACGCGACTTATAATTATTTATTTTATTTTAAGTAGGTACCTACCTACTTTCCTCTATTACTATTATGTCACTAACTTGCTAAGGAATGTTACCGAAATAGTTAATAGGCGGTCAATATACGACATCAACCGTTTATTGATACTTCCCGTTCTTGAGGTGTATCTATCTACAACTGCTTACTTAGGTATTATCGCCCTAATATTGTTGGCAATAGCTTTTGAAATCTATACAATGCAGTACAGCAAGAATAGGCCACTTAATCTTCATCTCCGTAGATTTAGATCCCAATAATATAATAGATGTAAGTGATATTGACAATATTATAACAATTTGGGTTTATAAGATGTTATGAAAAATAACCAACAAACCAAAATACTGTCATTTTTGTTATAAATACGTATGCTCTGTTATTTACAAATTAAAGGTTAATAATGGGCCTAAAACCAAAACTATGTGTAATATTTCTAGATACTTATAATGAAAAACAAGAAATACCTAAACAAAACTCGCTTCATGATACGATATTTCCTCTATTCGATAAGAGATGGCGCCACAAGTTCATAACATCTCTGATTTTTTGTTATTGAAATATTCGGTTTATTTTAGTCGTTTATTTTCGACTAAGACGGCCATTTAGAGTTTGACATTTATTATGGCTTAGTAGGCCCATGTTTAAAGCCATGAAATTTATTTAATTCACTTATAATAACAAGATATGCACGCAGTTAGGTACCTAAACTATTTTAAATGCCTATAGGTATGTTTTAAACCACGGAAAAAGAAATTAAAATCAATAGACTTTAACTGTTTCAAGCAACATTGTAAAAATAATTTACAATGTTGCTTGAAACAGTTAAAGTATAAATTAGTCATGCAAAAATGTGCACAATATTTCTCTTAATAAATATTCTCTAAATAAAAGTCTATATAAAAGTGAATCTGCGTCTTCTCTAAATGACAGATGCCTGAAAGAGTAAATGATTGCTTGTTAAAACTAAAGTGGAACGCAACTTGCTATGTCAAAAGTAGCTTTGCTTATTCAAAATGGTAATCGCAACAGTTAAAAGGTAAATAACGAGGAAGACTCGTAATTAAAAATGAAACAAAAGTTACATTTAGGCCAAACGTATTTTGTAAATAAAACATTTTTGTAATTTTTCATTTGTATGGCTGTTAGGATGACCGATTGTCATGGTATGCCATGTCAGGTATGCTTAGGAAGAATGCATGTTGTGTTAATTTAGGTTTTTATACTAACTATTTAACTAATTATGACAAATTCTTGAATATAAGTTAATTATAATCTTAGAATCATACTCAGAATCATACTTGCATGGAATAGGTACTTTTAAACCGAGGAAAGTATAAAAACAAACGTGGAATTAGAAACAACATTTTCAATATGCACTCGACAAAAGAATTTACACCCGAAAACCATAAACAAACATACCTAAACCACAATAAGAGTACATTAGCTAGACCGGTATGTTGCATAATCTGACACAATAAAATTGTTTCTCAAAAACCGCCGTTTGGATATTAGAATGTAAATTGGGTTATTTAAAAAAACTCGGAAGACTTACTCGTCAACACATCACTTAAAACTGGTTCGGTACAAAATAAAAAGCTTGTCTGGAATCGAGAGCTTAATGTCCGAACGATTAAATCATTATTTTTTATGGTATATTTTTTGCTTTGGAGTTGACAAAATTCCGATCAACTTAGCTCTTTTTGTTCTTAGAAGGCATTAGTTGTCTATAAGCTAGGTAATAATGAAAATAAAGGTATCTGGAAAAGCCAGTGAGAAATTCTTTAAGAGTTTGTAGCGGTATTTCTACTTAGATATAACTTCATTTAAGCAATAAAAATTAAAATAAAAAGTGAATTTTCAGATTCACTTTTTATTTCTTACACTTCAGTTTCAAAAATTTTCACGCGACTTCTTGGTTAAAAACAAATATAAGTACGAAGTTCGTCCACGTGGATTTCATAATTAATTGGACCAAGGATTCACGTTGTATAGGCAAAGTTTGTACTTTGCCCTCGTTTTTCATAAACTTAGGGGTCTAAAAATCTATTTTTAGAAATTCTTTTCTTAGCTCTTCACTTACATCATGAAAGGAACTCTTGTACCCAATATTAAAATATATAGATAGCAGTCGTTAAACCTAGTAGGACTCTTTGGGCGGTTTAACAACATCCGACACGGGGTGGCCACTAACCCGTATCTCCACCAATCCGCATTGGAGCAGCATGGTGGAGCTCCAGACCTTCCCGGTTGTAGTTGAAGGCAAGATATAATATATTAAAATGTTAGATAGATGGGATCTCAAAACACGTACCTATATGTACTTATTTATCTTTTAAACCAAACAGCTGTAGATAACATTAATTACTAACAAGACAAGTGCATATCAAGATTTGTGTAAAATGAAACTGAGATGATAATGCGAATGCAACAATGTAACGAAGAATGATTAAGTTTTATCTTACTATCTATCTACAAACATGGATATAATTATATTACTTTGCCTAATTAAGTAATTAAATTACCTGAGCGGTAAATGTGGAGAGGTCATACTAACTTAGATAAGTAGAGAGTACAGAATCTTTACGTGGTTTCTAGCTAGTTGAATTACAACAATAAATTATCTTTATTGTAAATGTATAAAAAATATATTTTATATTAATCGCTAGCTCTGCCACGCGGTTTAACCCGCGTTAAGAATAGTAAGATAGCCTTCCTCATAAATGCAGCTATGATACACAAAAAGAATTTTGCAAATTGGTCCAGTAGTTCCTGAGATTAGCGCGTTCAAACAAACAAACTCTTCAGCTTTTTATATTAGTATAGATTATCACCCCATCACAGTGTCCCACAGCTGGGCATGGGTCTCATCACAAATAAGAGCAGAATAGTCCACCAGCTGGCTAATTGTGAGTTGGTACCTCACATGGCTTTTGAGAACTTTTACGGAGAATTCTCAGGCACTCACTGTTAATGAAATTAAATTGTTTAATAGAAGCGGTGATAGCTCAGTGGTTAATAATTACGCCGCTTTTCAAGTGTACCGAGTTCAAAGCCGTGCGGCACGTACCAATGACTTATAAGTATTAATTATAAAATACAACATATTAAAATTAAGATAAATTCTACAGAAATTAATACCTAAAAAATATGTTAGATTGATGCTTAGTATCCAAGGCCGAATGAATATTATGAATGTAAGCAGCATGTGTGACGTCATAAGTAGGTAGGTACATATCATTATTTCAATGAAATTCATTTAGTAACTTTATCATTTGATAAGAAAATAATCCCGCATTGTATGTTCGTGACCCTGTTTGATGAGACATTTCATTGACTACTTACAACTTTTGATTAAGACAATTTTTTATTGCATTAAATTTAAGAATCCGAATGTCTTTCTCAAACTCTCATGAAGTAGTTTCATAAGCGATGTAAAGTCCCCGAATAAGCATTTGACCAACGTTAACTTTACCTACGATTAATAATTTTATTACCGAATGTTAAAAAGCCGAATATTCCAGAATATGTCACATATCATCTCTGTTTTATTTGTGTGTAGTTTACTTTATTCTCCTGGCATAGTTCACCTGGATACATTAAGTATACTAATAGTAAACTTTATTTACCTGGGTACATCAAGTATACTAATAGTAAACTTTATTCAAGTACCTAGTAGTTCATGGCCTATCCGACAATGTCACTGTTACTTCGATTAAAAAATCATTTAATATATGCTTAGTGATTTCATTATCAAAACGTATCAAAATTCACTTAAGTGCGATAAATAATAATTGGAAAAAAATTATACCTAATAAAATAATCACCAAACAAATACTGTTTAGATTTTACCTACTACGATTCACTAAACATTTATTATTGGCAGTTGACTGATCGAATCTATCGATCCTCCGTATTAATTAGAGGTACCTACTACCGTAATATCTAAATGATTATAGGTGTGAAGTTGTATGGATTCTTCCGTACACAACGATTCCCTAGAAATGCCGTGCTGCCATGGTTCAACAACTCAAAGTTGGGTCAGCAGGCAATAAAGAAGACCGCGCCGTTGGAAACAAAATGACGCAAATCCATTTTGAATTTTCGGCTGTCAAGCTAACCAAAGGTCATAGATGTAAAACTTGTTAGATAGACTTACCTACTAGGGTTGCCACCTTTTGTTGAAAATAAAGTGCTTTATTTTGTTGAAATTCAAGGGAAAGAATAGTACACATTTATTTAATATTATGTACTGTTAATTACGAATGACGTGCGACGTGAATGAGTTTCGTTTTGAAATTCCCAATACTACAGGTAATACAGGTACAGTTAATTGCAGCTCAAAACTGAATTACCAATGAAAGTACATAGTATTATTGGTACTATATTATTTTTCTATAACATATAGTACAATTAACTGAAATATAGGACGACTATGTCAATTATATAGTACGGGTGGCAACCCTACTAGCTACCTAATAATTATTTAATTAAAATAAACAAACGCTGGTAGCTTATGGGAGCACGTTAATCACTGGTGATGTTTTTAGCTGGGTTATAACATGTTTACGGAAATTAATGATTAAGTATTGATAGAATCTTATCGATTTACGCATATCTAGTAGGTACACCTAAGTACATATATAATGTCAAATGACAAGTGTTTTTAAAACTTTACTCAGGTATTTTATGTTATGATGTGCTTAACTATTCTAAATTTAAGTTCAATAATGAAGTGAACAAATATGTAGGGAAGCTATATTTGTCAGAAATTGCGTTCCGATACTTGATCACGTTCCTTATTAGCGGTACGACTTTGCCTCGATCAGGTATCCATTACCACTAATGAAAACAATTGGATAATGTATCCGTAGCGGTGACGTACGGTGTAATTAGGAGGCGGCATCCGAGCCAATTGACTTAGAAGCAGGCACAAAACACCCTTATCTATCTAACACGATTGTCCATACGTACTCGAAGGTCCTTGTCGAAAGTTTATCCGAGGTTTACGCGCAGTGATCAGGAGCAAGGTCGGAGTGTGCCGGCGCGGGTCGCGCCCGACTAGCCCGGCAGTCTGCGCGCCGCGCTCGACCCACACCCACCACCATGCGGGACGAGGAGCCCCCTTTGCCACCGCCTTCCCCCGCGCCTTCTCGTCTCAAGCGCACACTCCACACGCTCCGCTCGCCGTTCCGCTCCGTCTCGCCCTTCCACATCGGCACGATCAAGCGCACCGGTTCCACCAAATCCTCTGTGTCAGACGGTGAGATCGCGCGCAACGAACGCACGATGCGCAAAAGGAACAAGAAGCAGCGCGCGGACGCCGCGGGCGACGCCTCGCGCAGCGCCGCCGACTCGCCCGCCGGCGACAAGACGAAAAAGGACGCCGGAGGATTCATCAAGCGAATGGGCAGTTTCGGCAAGAAACGAACCGAAGCAGTCGCGCCCGCCCCTCCGGTCGCACCCCCGAAACCGGAAAGGGAGAGGGCTTCCGCCTCTCCGGTGACCGACTCCGAACAGTTATCACCCGAGCCTTCGACGAGTCCGATCGCCGCGGAGCATCCTATCGCTACGCGCCCCTTCACTAAGGCGGGCTGGAAAAAGAATAGCATAGTGGAAATGGAAAAGCCGGTCGAGGAGCCGAGTCCGGAAAGTGCACTCAAGCGGCGCATCGCGTTCGTCGCTCAGGCGTCAGAGGAGCAAGACGGTGGCGAGCGGGGTCGGGGTGAGGTGGGGTCGCTGGAAGAGGCGGTGGCGCTCGCCCGCGAGCGTTTCTCCGTGGGCGCGCGTTCGCCCTCACCGCCGCATTCGTGCGACGACACCGACGCTGGCGAGGAGGGGTGCGCGGACGCAATGCCGGCGTACGGAGACCTCATCGAGCCGGAGCCGAAGGCTGGAAACGGCGGCGGACCGGTGAGTGTTTGTGTGTAGGCGTGAGCGCGCGGCGCCGTCAGTGGGCGAGGGCCGCCCGAGCGATGCGCGCGCGCCATGACCTTCGAGGAGACGGCGGACGAGTGTTACCTCACGGTGTGCGAGTGCTGCGGTTTCAGCGCCGAGACCTCCCTCTTGTACCCAGTACGTTCACTTTCACGGTAGTTTACTGAGGAGGACACGACGATGCCCTTCGTGAGTACACGTCAAGCTTGTCTGCCCGTGTGCTTATCATTTGATGCATATCGCAATGTTTTCCTATATGGATCGTACTGTAATGTTTACTCAAGTGCAACTAATCCTTGCCTGCTACTGTTATTGACAGATCTCCAAGTTTAGATTAGTAAAATGTAAAATATTTTCGTCGATCCAGCATAACACTTGGAATTTTTCGTATTTTAATTTTCCGATGTTATTCAAATTGTACATTAAAAATTTAATTTTATCGTGAACTGGCGTCACCAACTCGCTTTAAAGTTGTTTTGAATTCATTATAGAAAAGGCTTTAAAATTAAATGCCAACTGTTTGTAACATCATAAAGAAAATGTTATCATTATTTTTATATTAAGGTGTAGTAGGTATGTTTTTTGGGATATTAAAGAATCACGTACTAATCAAATGCAAAACGTAGCCGGTAATTTTTTCGTCAACATCGAGCAATAAATCACGCACTAACGTTTCTATTAGTAACGTTAATAGGAATATAGACGTAGCTCATTAATTATGAGAAACATTAGAGAAAAGATCATCAGCCATTGCATTCCTAAGTTTTTTTATAAACAACTTTCACCAATATTGGGCGGTTGTTGGTGTTAATATGGAACCGGATGTTTTTTCGTAAAATAGTTTTACTAAATGTATGGACTCATCACCAAGTTAATTACGGTATGCATATCATTTAGTGCCTTTCTGTTCTTTACGTATCTATTTGATTCTTATCGTCACTAACTCATCACTAGTTCTCTGCCCGCCATAGATGTAAGAATAGAAGTGTATAAATTCCGACTTCCGACTATAATAATAACATGGTGAACTATGGATACGGATGGTGAATTAACGCCGAAAGTTAATTACAGTAAATGGTCACTCCGTAAAAACTTTGGAATCTTTTTAAATACTTTCGACTTGACTTTTGTTTTTATTGACTTGAACGAAATAAATTATTTCTTTCTTTCTTTGAAGTGGCTGTACTTATCTCTTAAACGCGTAATCGTATTATTAAAAATTGAATTTAGTGCTATCTGTGCTACAATATAACGCAATGTTAGACGTCAGAGATAGATGTTTTACAAAGGACCGTGAAATGACATAATATTTCATTCTAATGGTCACAATTTGTACTTTGGTTATCTCCTTAAGGTTCATTTTATTTTGAAGAAATATATAAAATAGTTATGAATTATTAAAAAACGAACAGATATCATAACGACCTCTAATTAAACTATTTAATACGCGTTATAAAACCATAAAATAGGTATTAAAATATTACCGGTTGCAGTGACTATGATAAAATGAATTAGGTCGAAGATAGATAAGTTTTTTTATACTAATCGATAACTATCTTACCGGAAAATGCGTATTTTAAAGTATTTTTTAATTTCAAAGTTTACTTAAATCAATGCTTACCTACCGACAAAAATACGATTAAGTTTTGCGAAAAAAAGGTTTTTATTGGCGTTATGATAATTTTCCTGACAAGCGTCGAAACGATTAATTATTATCAGACGATTTAAACGACATTTAAACAGGATTTATCTATTTCATAATATTTTATGATCACCAGATAGTCTTTTTACCTGCTACACTACACGTTTGAGTTTTGGCGTAGATCGGCTTTAATCCTTTTTTATTTTTTCACTAAGCGAAGGACAAAAATATTCATTCCCGCTTATGTTCACGCTTGTTCTCTCCTTAAGCTTCTTGGCCTAATTGAGAAAGGAAATAGTATTTCAAAATCGTTCATAAATTTATTTACATTCATGTTAAAAGTAAGTACCTAAAGGTTTATCTTACTCAAGCAAAACTACCTTGGATTTAAGACATCTGATATATCGTTGCATATCGTGTTATCAACCATTCTAAATGTCATTCAAAACGATACGACAATTCTTTCAATGAAATTACTCCATTACATTGATTTAGAATTTTTACTCCATCATACATTTGAACGAACGACTTTATAGTTTGTTAATGAAGGAAATAATCATTAAAATAACTACTATGAAATGATTTTATCATAAACTATCTTAATTGACCAAATAATTGCTTCCTCGAAATTAGTACGACTTTTTCGCGATTAATTAACGGTAGGAACTATCGGGAGAATCATTAGCCTTTACATATTATAATTATTTTATTGGCACTTTGAATACATTGTTTTGTACATTAAAGTTGTAGGTAAGTATATCAAACTAATAAAAAATGCTTTTTTAAGTTGATGTTTCAAATGTATCGACATAATTTCATTAAATAGTAATTTGTCCGCTGTAGAATTAGAAATCTATCTAATTCCTTAATGATAGCAATTAGTAGTACAAATCTATTAAATATTTCGTACATCGTAAGGAAGGAGTAATGTGGTTAAATATATCAGTGTCTGTTTGTACGCTATTCCACAAAATAAAAACCAAGGCTTCAATGCATATTTGTATTCTTCCGACCACAAAATACTGACGCCCTTCAAGAAATATACGTAAATGTCAAGCGTTCAGGTTTCTATTCCAGTTTACAAACCACCTTTGAAACTATGTGGATTGTATTGTATCATTTGTTTGTTTGTGAACTGAATCTATTCTATTTTAGGAAAATCTGAATTTATTTTAGGTTCCCATTATTTTTTTAGATTTTATAGAATTTGCGTGTTTTTTAGTCGGCTTGAAGGAGGACGTTCTTGTTTTAATGTTTTTGTTAGCTGATAGATTTTGACTAAGTGAAGTGACTGAATTAAATAATAAATAAATAAATAACGCTTCACACTCACAGCCCCAAACTATGTAGGATTCCCTGTGGCGTGGGTGCCATGGACACACACAAACACAAATACACAAACACCCAGACCGGGAACAAAAATCTAAATTTCTGCCCCGCCGGGCATCGAACCCGGGACCCTTCGAATGGTGGACTCGCATGGTAACCACTACACCATGCAGGTCGTAACGCGAGTTATAATTATAGGACCTCCAGACATTAAACATAGTACAATATGAAAAATATTTATTGCTATTCACTATCATAGAGACTTGCTTACTACTCCTTCACGATTTGATCCTAGAGGAAGGATGTTAAGTTAAGATCTAAGCTGAGAAGACTTCTATTTTTCTGATGCAGGAATTGCTATTATAACAAAAGATATAAATAAGTTAATAGTTTAACTTTAGAATAAAGAATACTTATAAATAATAAGCTAATAACCGCGGAGCAATAATGCCAGGTAATCGCGATAGAATGTTGTTAATGAATGATGATATTGAAGACTTCTCGTGTAAGTTTCTTTATTTTTAAATTTATTTATTTTCTTTTAACCTCTTTTAACCTTTATGTATATATGCTGCTGCTTTATTATATTATATTTTTAAAAAAATTGTGTGGTTGTGACTTTTTAGATGTGATAGTTCACATGTGTATGTGATATAGGATTTTGAGGATTTACGAAATAACCTTTTCATAATTATCATAATCATCCAAACCCATTCTGTTAATCAATTCGCTACGAAACTAGACGTAGTAAAAAGAGAAAACTCAACATCAGAACGACTGCACGACTTGAGTCAGCATTTTTTGGCAAAAAACCTCGAAACATTGTATCGTCAAGGACAACTTCGATTGTCCCCAAACCGCACATCACGAGCAATAAGGTGTTGCCGTCAGTACAGGCTCGCCGGCACAGGCCGGAGGTCGCCGCTGATGCGTGGAGGCAACCTGACACCAGGTCTAGACTTACCGCAGCTCGTTCGCGGTTCCAACGGTTGTGCAACTCGCTCTAGTGTTAATAACTGCCGCTCGCTATGAATTACATCAAGTTCGGGAAGGTACGCCTCAGCACTTTTGCGATGATCAAGGCTTTTCGGGTTGGCGTTTCAACGATCACTAACTTTACCTAATGGTGTGAGTGCTAGTAGATCCAGGATATCGAACTCGGAAGGACAGGGATTACAAGATTCTTTGTTGATTTCATATAAACCAACATCCCAACCGAGTGAGATAATGTTTGTGCGAAAATCATCACCAAAGCAATGATTCTGATTCTGATTTTTCTTGAAATTACTTATTTAGTATGGGTAATCAAATAATTACTAATGTTTATCAATTATTGGTTTTGATATTTATAGAAATTTATGAGAATTTTTACGTTGTAAATTATTACGTAGAATTTACGTAGAATTTACTTATTTTTTCATTAAGAAAAATTGTGAAACGTAATAATAGACCCCTACTTACATATTTAATTGTAAAAAGCAAAATAAATGATAAAACGTTTAATAAAACTGTAGCACATTTTATTTTCATCAACACTCTGAGGTATTTTATCAGATAGTAACTGTTAATGTGTAAGAAAAGCTAATATAAAAAGGACGAATATCAAAACATTGTTTGCTGCGAGGAGTGCAAATGACAAATACTTGTCGGTTATCAGTGGCCGATAAGACGGGCTCACCACTCTACTAACTTAATAAATAGCCGGGGATCGAACGAACGCGATAGTTCAATACAGTTTCTGTACGAGTCACTTCCTTTGCCGTGTCTTTATAAAATTGAAAAGGTTTAAAAGTTAATAAAGTATTCTTTATATCCGTTTCATAATTAAAATTGTAGTAGCTTCAGTTCCTTATAGGACGTTTTCGCGCTTATTTTGACAAATACAGAATAAACAGGAATTTAAAAAGATGCGTTCTAGTTAAGGTTTTGGTGCGATGTGTGATTTTGGGTTCGAGATAATTCCATATAGTTCACGTGTCTTGTTGTATTGGACCTATTGTTGTATTTCTTGACGAATAATTGTTGGAAGCTACGGTGTTTTCATGAAGATGTCTCCAAAACCTAAGCCGAATTCTTGTGTAAGTGGATGTCATATAAAATATTAATTATTTCTAACTTAACTTTCCTAGCTGTTGATAGCTTGTCTTTCGAGAAAAAAATATTGACTCAATCCTAATTTTGTTTATAGTTTTTCTTTTGGTAGGAAAATTTTTCATAATTTTTTAAAAATTCTTAAAAAATAGTAAATTCATAGGTGTAACAAAAACAGTACGTATTGCCTAATTTTTTTGTTACACCTTCCTTTGGCATAACTGCTTATTAAAAAAATTTTAATTTATTTAAAATCTTTAATTTTAATTTAATTAAGTTTTTTCTCTTATCTCAAAATACACTTCATACATTTTTGTTAATAGTGGTAATTAGGTATATATTATTTTTACAAATCAAAAGTAGATACGAGGGGAACTTAATTTTAAGATCTTTTAATATATTATTAAATAAGGTTATTGCAAAACAGATTATTAAATATTTAAAATATATTTTTAATGAAAACTAATTAAGCCTAAGCTTATATTTATTTTCTAGCTTTTCTATTTTTAAAGTTTCAGTATTTTGTTTTTGTCTTCATACGGAAAATATGAAATAATTATTTTAAGTACGATATTTGAAATCGATTAACATTTAAAAAGTTCAGAGATACCATGTAAAACTTGTTAGCATATTGCACCGGACATTAGCGATTAACGAGTGATTAATAAGCCAACAAAAATAGACACCAAGGTACAATTTATGAGTAGAGTCTCAATCGAATAATTGACAACAATTAAGGGTACTTCAACCATCGAGATGTCTTTGCGAGCACGTAATGCAATGAACCATTATTCTATTAACTAGACGATTCGAATGCAAAATTGCCATGATGCTATGATATTTGTTATTAAAAGCTAATTTTGTAAGATTGCTTTCTAAGAACTCATGTTCATGCGCTAGATATTTCTAGACACTAATCTCGTTCGATTAAACGTATACCCACTGATTGGTTTAACTGAATCTGTTAGTAATCTTAATCTGTAGCCCTATCACGAACATTTTACAAATCCGTCATCGAGTAGTAACAGTTAAATTTTGTATGGGGTTTTGAACAGCGCTGCG
>DWQK01003002.1:0-12176 GCA_018231225.1 Noctuana stator | reverse complement strand
CAGCGCGTCATTTTATAAAACACAGCTAATTACAATCAAAGAATTTCTTTGTATAAAAGTTTCCTCAAAACCGTCACAGTACCATTTATATTATAGCTAACACACTTAAAATCGCATAAAATATCGCCCACCCCACGTTTTTAATGGTGTAGCCGCCCTCGGGAAACAAAGAGAAAAAACTTTGCGAAAAAAGTAGTGTGTTCGGGTGATATTTATTATTATATTAAAAGCAGATCTAGGGTGGAATTTGCCGGCGGCGAGCAGGAGGCGATTACTGCAGCGACCACCGAATTTATGGTCAAACTTCAGTGCAAAGGCGACGGTGCGAGTTTTTATTATGATCAGCCCAGTGGACCGTGAAAGCAAGTTGCGGGGGCGACGTTATTTCCATACCTCATGTCTGCTTCTGTCGCCCTAGTGCTTTCTTAATAAAACTTGTGACAGTGTTTTCTTAAATAGTCAGGAAGGGGAATCTCGTTCGTTTTGTTTCGAGAATATTGTTATTATGTTTAAAATTTTATTTAAAATTTTCGTATGTTATTTTAGGTATTGTGCTAATAAACTTTAACATCATTATCAACCTTATCCTCAACTCAACTTTATGAAGGCTTCGGACTATAATAGTGCACCCTGTAGTGCTTAAGTGCTATCAAACATTAAACCTACCTACTTATCTAAAGATTATATTATTATTATCAATTAACATGTGCATTTTAAACGGAAAAATTAAATCAATTAGTTTATAAAGGTCCCTATAACTCAACATTCGGAAATAACTTTTACACGTTTTTCACGTACCTACTTGTATACTGTCATAGGATCTCAGATAGTAAACTATATCGAATCGCGATACTTATTCTGAGGTGTGATTATAAAATCAATACCTACAGTAAACACATCAAATAAGCCACCTGAGCTTGCATACTCGTTTGCTTTATAAAGTAAAACGGTTTTTTCAAGATTTCCAATCAACTTTACGAACATAAACTTAAATATTGTTTCATCGCGAGTGCTCAATCATTCGCTTGAGCTGCTCCTTCATTCAGCTCATTTGCACAGACGACTCGCGCGGAAAATTATTTCTTTTCATATTCCCATTTTTCACGTCTTACTTAAAGTTTTCAACGAAGACTGGGGAGCTAACAATACTTCTGTTTGTTTTCCTTTTTCTGGCTGACGAATGAAATTCGGTACCTACCTACGTTGCTTTTCTTGTATATATTTTTTTAAATTTATTGGAAGTCAAGCAACCTAGCTAATTACGGTTATATATTTTATATTCCTAATTAGTTTGGTAGATTCATAGAGTTATGTTTTATATCCTAATTATATAATCAAATAGTAGGAGATACCTATTAATGTGTTGCAATCGGGCATATAGTGTTTCGTAGATAACAAAATTTAAACGGTGCAAAATGTACAACATTATTTCATAACTGTGTAGGTACAAATAGTATTTCTGATATCGTACATACTATTAATATGACTCGCAATGTTGTATACAAAAAAATTAAATGATATTATAAAATTCTGATTCTAAAATTTACCAGTGAGTCATCTAACGCCATCTTTTGGGTAGTATAGTTATTAGGAGGAAGATATTTTACGAGGTTACTTACGCCTTCTATTGACGAATAGCAAGTACTAGATTTACAATCACTGCCCCCTGTGAGATACCTCCTACAACTTGCAAACTATGCAACTGCTAATTATTTCTGTTGCCCTAGTAAAATAAAATCCGATATGACTGACATGGCGGTGAATCGCTTGAAGCGTGGCGCATTTCATGGCATTTGCAAATACAAAAAAAGTATCTACGCCATGAGCCACCTCTTTGAAAACAGTGTAGTTGTGATTAGGTACAAGAACTCTACCGCCATCTTGTGACGAGTAGCAAGTATCTCGACAATCAGCGACCCCTGGGAGAGAGTTCCTGCGAACTTAACTCATGCCCAAGTAACTCTTAGCTAGTCCTGTTGCCTTAGTAAAATGAAATCCGACATGACTGACATGGCGGTGAATCGCTTGGAGGCGTACCATGATCGTACGGTACGATATGTCATACACACAAAGCCATCTTAGCAATCCAACGCTCTATCTTCGGAAATTGTATAGTTCTGTTAATTAATTTATATGGAAGAACGAATACTTACGCCATCTTGTGATGAATAGCTAGTAACTCGACTATCAGCGACCTCTGGGAGAGAGTCTCTGCAAACTTGGCTCATACCCCAGCAGCTGCTACCTAGTTCTGTTGCCTTAGTAAAATGAAATCCGACATGACTGACATGGAGGTGAATCGCTTGGAGCGTTCGCGTCATTGTCATGTCGTGAGATTTCTTTTATATTACACTAAAATCATTTTTTTTGTAGTGGTAGTTTTGTAAGTACGTAGGAAGTTTTTTTGTCAAATCTACAATATTTATTAACATAGAAAGGTTTTTGAATGGTGATATTATATTATATGTAGGTACCTACCTATAACCTACCCTTGTCACAATGTTTAATAACCGTTAGATAAGTTAAAAGTCATACTGAGCCTCCAGTTACTATAATTATTACTAAGGTTACTATAATAATTACTAAGGTTTTGGTGTCCGTAAATAAAACTTCTCAGATTATAATATAACTTTTTGTTTTATATAACAAATATAGAACCGCACAATGATCTATTACGACCATTTTGTGGCAAAGAAAATAATAATATTTACAGTAGATATTAAAGCTATAATCAATTTAAATATCAGTTTAAACGTGTAATTTATGTACAATAAAATATATCTCTAAATTATTTATAAAACAGTCGACAAAATAAAGGCAGTAAATTTATAATTTAAAGTGTAACAATTTTATCAATGTATGTACAGATTATAAAATAAACAAGTAATGTCAAAATGTTGGACGGATAGACAGTTATTATGAGCACAGTGGTTTTCTATCATATTAATCACTTGTTGACATCTCACTATAATTAGATTAAGGCACTCAATGTCATTTTGATATAATGATTATTTTTGGTTCAATAAGAAGTTGAACTGCTGTCGGGCCTCAGTTGCTTGGTTTGAACATCATCGTAAGCTATCGTAAACACACTCTTCTTCTCCGTGATAGGTAACCTCTTTATATTACCTGTCTGTTGTACTAGGGTGTGCATTGCTATCCCCGAATCATTATCCTCGACTTTAGAAGGCACATTTCTTTGAGGTAAGTCAGATGCATTTTCTCCACCTATATTTATCTTGGAAACATGGACTTCAGAAGTAGCTTTTCTTTCGTCATCATAGTTCGTTGATATTGAAATACTGTGAGTTAATGCACTTTCGGATATATCTTGGTTTCTTTCCTTATTTTTTACATCATCTTGGTTAACGTATATTGGTTGTTGTTCTATGGATTGTCGTCGGGGTAATACTGGTACATTGGCTTGACTTCCTAGATATTTTGGTATATGCGTTGGTTGGATGTGACAAAGAGGATTTTGGTTCTCATACTGGTGTTCATATCTATGCTCTGAATGCTGTAGCAGAGGATGAACATCTGGCAAAGGTCCCTCAGGTACGGGAGTGACTTTACCCTCTTTTAATATTCGAGGATGTATAAAATCATTTTCTTTGAAGTTTTTTTTTACCTGTGGAATGTCCTTGTGATGTTCTTTATTGGTAATTTTTCCATATCGGCTCGGTTTGTCCTTCACCTCACGATCATTGTCATTTTTTATCTTTGAAGGGCGTTGGGGCTTATCTGGAGCAGTTTTATCGGATACCGGCGGTTTGGCTGTTGAAGATTTTTTTCCGTACCACTGCATATACCTCGGTAAACCTTTTTGTGTACTTTTTGCGCTCTCACCTACTTTTAAAGATTCACCATCTTCTTCTGTTCTCTTCGATATTTTTTCATTATTGCTGTCGCTTGAACTATCCTTTTTGGGTGGAATACCATCAGAAACTTTAAATAAAGGTTTTGTTAACTCTTCGGTTTCACGAGCTTCAGTTGAAGATCCTTGTCTAGAAAATATTTTATTTCGACTTTCTTTAAGGCCAGAACTGCCACCGCCTTGACTTTCTTTACTACTTTCATGTTCAAGCGCTAGCACAGGTTTCGAGCCTTTTTGTGCACTTAAAGATTTTTTTTCTTGCCGTACTCTCCCATCACGATGCTCGGATTCAAATTTTTCATCCAGCGAATCAGATATCTCCATTAATACTTCCCTTCTTAATCTGGTTTTTCGATCTCCTTCGGACATTAGAATTTGGGTTGAGGAGACAGTTTCATTCTTAGATGTTGTTACCGTACTTTTAGTGACGTCGCCGTAATTTCTAACATGTTCTTCTCTCTCGTTAGTTTTACTTATCTTTATACGCTTTTCACTCTCTAGGGTAGGGGAAACTTCACTCTCTTCTATAATTGGGGTCTTAATTTTTCTTTTTAATTCGTAGACACGTATACTCCTTCTCGGATCTTTATACTTAATTTTCTTTTTTGGTTTTTTTCGTTTTAGCCACGGACCTCCATGTCGCGACTGATCTTCAATTGTTACTTGTGATTCATCTTCACTATATGAGTCATTGTCACTTCTTGCTTTTCTTCTTAAAGGAATCAATAATTGCGGTTCTGTTTGTGTACCTATATGACATTCGGTTTGTGTAGCTATAACAGAATGCCCAGGTAAACTTTGAGTTTCCAGTTTACTTTCAACCTGAGATGCTGTTTCATGACTCTGCAGCATCCTTTCACGTTCAATTAATATTTGATGTAATAATTCATTTTGTTTTCGAAGAGATGATTCTAGCAACTCTTGATGAAGAGAAGATTTGTTTTGCATTTCTAATAATGCAGATTGTAAATAATCAGCTCGTAATGAAACTGCACCTGGTACTTCGGGGTGCATATTTGTATATTCCTGTAACCGATTGTTTTCTTCATTTTTACTTATTTTAGATCGTTGGATTTCATTTTTGTCCTCTCTCCCATTTGAAATATTATCCAAGTCAGTAACTACTTCACCCATTCTCTCCCTTATATGATTGGCTTCCTCTCCTTGTTCACGGATAAAACGTTCCATAAGAAGTTCTTTTCCGTTATCAATCACTACATATTGCGTGTGAGGTATTAAAGTAGCTGGTCGTTGTTGATGAATAGGAAGATTAATGTAGCGTTCTTCGTCATTTTTTCCACGCGTTACAAGTCTCAAAATTTCTGTATTACCTTCTTTTATAAAGTATTGATCTCTACCTAAGGAAGATTGAGCATGAATATTATCGATGTGTTCACGTTTGGATTTACTTTCGTCTTTTTCTTTATTTTTGTCTACATCGGACTTGAAGTTAACACCTACTTCGGAGCCACGATCAATCTCATGTCTTCTGATAGATTCATTGTCATGCTCTTTCCTTTGATAATGAAGCGTTGCAATTCTATCATAGCCATTTTCTAGATCATCAATATATTCTTTATGTTTATTGGCAAATGCATCTTGTAACTGCATTTCTTTAGTGTAAATTATATTTGGTCCATCCCTGAAATAAAAAAAAACTTTTATCATATATTTATATCAAAATAGATTTTTAGTGCAAGAGAATTTTGTATTGCTGCAACCAACTACAAGTAAATTTAAAAGATCGCGATATTTAGTCAATTCAAATATTAAATGTATTGCAATATTATCAAGAAAAACTTGACAATACACACATATTTTGTGTTATTTTTAATTATAATTAAATTTATAAAATTATAAAAATTTCGAAAACAGGCTAATAAGCTTTTTAAACTATAACAGTCTCAAGTCTCTTCTGAAGTGATTATACTTTGTTTAGATCTTTATCGAATCTAGATTGAATCTGGTAACTTAATGGTAAATTATTCTTTTAAGTACATAATATACATACCTAGCTCTGAAGGAATGTCTGTTATCATCATATTTATAATCATTGTCTTCGGCAGCATGTACAAATTCCTGATGTATATCTCCAGGAGTAGATGATGGTTTGTTTGGGTCCTTAGATCTATAGTTTCTCTTATTGAATTTCCATTGAGTGGGTTTTGTCCGTAAGTCTGCCTGTTCTGCACTCCAAGCTTCCCTTCTCCTCCAATCTGTTGCTTGTATGGACTTATTTTCTATATTTTGCGTCGACTTGTTTTCTCTCCCAAGTCCTTTGTCCCGAACCACTAAATGCACGTCGTCCTCTGTGGAGTTGACACGTATCACTCTTTTCCTAGAATTTATTAATGGATTTCTATGTACCTATCTGTTTTGTTATGAAATAAGTTCTAGAAATTGACTTTCAATTACACAACATGTCGTAGAAATGGTTTAATGTGTATTTTCGGACTATGGTTTGTATTGGTCCTAAATTCTCTATCTGTTACTTAATTTCTAGTTACTTAAAAGAACATTAAAATGAGACATTTTTTATAATTTTGAAATTTATAACCTTTCTTCAACATGCTGTAGGGCAAAATTAAAATTACTTATGTTTATTTCATCTGATAAAGTTAACGTTTCACAAAGTGAATCTTTCTAACAATAACTTAATCATGCAATCAATCAATTTTTTATTTACACTACTGGTGTTCTATTCAAATATATCGTTGCGTAATTACAAACAGTGTAAATATAAACATATAATTACCTACGACGTGGTAAGCTGGTGTGCATGCTCAATTAATTGGTGCATTTTAGTCTGTTAATGAGAATGGAAATGTTAGTTCGCTACCAAAATAAAAGGAAGAAAAACAAAATTTGTATCTAGCTATTTATGTCAGTCGTTAATTTGTCTAAAGCTAAGTTAATTATTTTTTTTGTAAATTTACCTGGGTGGCATATACAGAGGACATCCCTCACAAATACAGCAACAAATAAGAAGTAATAACACAAGTGCTACTAATATTGCTAGTAAAATAAGTAGCCAAAATAGTAATCGACTCTCTGCTCTGTACAGGTTCTGTAAACAAAGAAAGGATATTTTAACATACATATACACGTAAATGTACAAGTTGTAATGACGTTAAAAGTAAAATAAGAAAAAAACTATTTAATAAGAATTTAGGTCATATGCTCACCGGATCAGCGCTGTCAGTAGCTGTATTTTTTTCAGTTTCCTTAGCGCCAGTAGCAGTCTCTGTTGTATAAATAGTCATATTCTTTGATAGCTGTTCTTGGAGTTTGGAAACGTCAATAGCAGAGCTTCCGGAAACCCGCACGACTGCAGTTACTTCGCTCCTGCAAGCAAAAAACAAGAATTACTCTGCAAACCTATTTTCTTTTTTTATTACGAATTAGGCTGTTTATTTAACCACTCACTTTTCTTGGGATTCTCTGCTTTCTAAGCCGCCTGCATCGTCATTGCCTTTATATGGTTTTATATCAATAATATTAACTTTTCCTCCAGAAAGTGTACTTAGAATTTCTTCAAGTTTTTTTCTGTCTGGGTCTGCACCAGGAACAATGAAAGACATTGTTCGTGTTTTACTTTCTGGCGGATAAATTTTTACTATGGTAGAGGAGGAAAGTCTTGGAGTACCCAGGTCATATGCTCTGACAGTAAGTACAAACACTTCACTTTCTTGTTGTGCATCAAGTTGACGTTTCCGCCTGTGAACGTTTTGTTTCTTGGTTCTCTTCAGGATTTCCAAGAGGTACAGTTCACCTGGAAAATATAAATATTTAATTTAAATTTGTTCAACAAAAAAGTAGTTTTAATTTTTAAATTGTAAAATTTAAATATGTAAGGATTGCACCCTAGACAATTACGTACCTGTCTCTTCGTTTATAGCAAAATTCCCATCTCCGTTACCGTTTATAATTTCATATCTCACTACATTATTTGGTGGCTCTGCGTCTTTATCAACTGCCTTTACAAATGCCGCTGAAGTAAAATTATTTAAACTTGGCGACAATACAAATTCATACAACGCCCTTTCGAACTCTGGTGGGTTATCATTTACATCTAATAACTTAATAATTAATGGCACTGTTACTCTTAAACCTACACCTTCATTATCTCTAGCCTCTACTAAAAAATGCAAGTCTGGCATCGCCTCACGATCAAAACCGTGGTTATTGGTAGCAACTGTTATTTGTCCCGTTAAAGGATCTAAGTGCAACGATGTATTTAAATATCCTAATATGGCAGTATATTGTATTTTCCCAAATGCTCCCGTATCTACATCATCAGCTGCTACTTGCACTACTCTTGTTCCAGCTGTAACGTTTTCAGGAAGCTCCACGTCATACGATAATGCAAGGAATACTGGAGGGTTGTCATTAACATCATTTAAATACACTGTAACATTTGCCGTCACTGACAAATTAGTTGCTGGTCCCAGTTCTTGAGCCAAAATCTGTAAATAAGTGAATAAAAATAGTGAATATAAAAATATATATTTTAGAAATATTGCAAAACAGTCTGCATATTCCAAAAGAAGTTTTACACATAAGGTATACATGAATAGGTACATGCATAAATTTATACTAAGAGATGAGTCAACTTTGTATAGGTTTAACTTACCTGAAATATTACAGATTTTCTTGCTTCATAGTCGAGTAGCGTATTATCTCGTACTTTTATAATGAATTGAGCGTGTCTTTCTGCAACCGTTGGTGATATTTCAAATGTTCCGTTGTTTCCAACCAATGAAAGTGAGAATACGCCATTCTTGCCAGCATCATTGTCATTCACTTGCGGTATATAAGGATCATTAAATGTTAGAGCTGTTCCTTGTGGAGCATTCTCATCCAAATATGTGATGTAACTAAAAAGTATTTAAGTTTATGATTTAATAATCAAGTTCCTAAAATATTATACATAAAATTTTTACATTTAGAAATAGTTTTTTATCGTCCTGTTATTTATACAATAAAATTACAACTAAGTAGATTGGAATAATGACACCATAAAAGTTAACTTTAAAACATAATACACATAAAGTAGGTCTCAAACTGATCTATAACGGCATCGCCGTTACATATCGAATTCCATTGTTATTTCATTCGTAATGAATAAACACGTAATGTAACAGTTATTTGATGAGCCAGAACTATGATATCATTGTTGGTATTCATATAAATTGTATGAAAATGTATCTAGTCATCTACCTAAATTTCACAATTTTAGCTCAAGATCGAACTTACAATTGATTTTCAAAATAAGGCGGCGAGTTTTCTCTTTCAGGTAGGATGAAGGCGAGTTGTACGGTGGAAGACATAGCCTCAGGTTCTTCTCGAGATAAGCGTACTTCTTCAGCAACTACAGTGAGAAGAATCGGTGTGCCTGCGTGGGAGATAGCTGCGATTTCTTCTATCGGCCTTTCGAGGGTCACTTCACCTGAAATTCGAAGAATATGATTTAAAAAAAAGGAAATGTAACAAACAAAAGATAAACACAATTATAATGACAGTTATTAGGCTTCACGTGACGGCGTAAACCAAGTGTTATTAGGTTTGATTAAAAGTGCGTTATGACTTTCTCTGGTCGCAAGACGCTCAAAAATATCAAGTATCCCTATTGTTAATATTATTAATTTATACAACAGACACGTGCCTAAATCGAAAGATCTAATTTCATACCTTGGTCACGTGACGAAAAATGTAACAAAATGATTTCTTTTTAAAGGATAAAATGTAATACACAACTTTTGCGACACTGATTTGCGATTATGTTCAGGCTAGACAATGATGGCTCTCCGACGCGCAAGATAACATTACTGTCGTGTGCTACTTTCAAAGTGATCAGACAGCTTTACGATCCCAGATTGACACTGAATAAAACATAAGTACATTGTTAAGTTCGATGTTCAGCAATCAAGACTTGTACGTGGATTAGTTAACTGGTATTTTTGAACTTTATTTGGATTTTGAGCTGCAAATACGAGTATCTTTGAAATAGGTATTTCCATTCAATATCGTACTTTGAATTTTTAAACATTTTATAATATGATAACACACAACAGATAGATATCTCTCTCAGTGCTCCTAAAACGTACGCTAAAACGACATAAAAATGTTATCTCAATTAACATACAAAGGTAAAGTTTACGATGAGCTTAAACGCTAGCTCATTCGTTAACAGTGACAACGGTTCTATTAGCCTCATTAATGTTTCATAAATCCTTTAGCTACGTCATCTTACAAGACTCTTAAGATACGAGTAGGTATATGGGGCAATAAAGCAAACTGCCGCCTACGGATTTAGTGAGAAATTTATGAGCGCATGTCTTTGGAGAATGTGCACAATTCTTCACTTTTAGTGTACCTACAACCTACACATACAATTAAACCTTTGAATTTGAGCCCTTACAGAGCATGACAGTGACTTTTCCCTCTGAATCATAACTTTGCTAAAATGTTTCGATCCATCTGCATTTTAAGATAGTTATGGTGAGCTAGTTATGGTGAGCTAGTTATGGTGAGTTATAAATTAATCGGAGATGCATTAAGTCGAACTGAACTGAACAATGATACAGGGTTAAATTGATATGGCAGGTTATGTCGTAGCAACACGATCTTACTAATAAATTGGTGTCAATTTGTACCAAACTTTACCATTTACAGCTGTAATTTACGAATAGCCTGTTTAGGATTAAGTAAAGAAAAAACTTGTTTACGAAAAATTGTTTTCGATCATTGGGTACTAATCAAACATAGTATGCCAAGGCAAGCCCTGCTAGTCAATTACTTATCAGCTAAAATGGTCTTTTCTAATGATTCAAATGGCATCGGAAATGCTTCGAATAGATCACAAGTCCATTGAAATTTCCATATAAGATGGTGCTAGTTTTCATCTGCTATAACTAACTATAAATAAAATGGCCATTGCCGTTAATTAACTTAGTTCTTGTTGGTTAGATTTTGCTGTTTTATTAGCATGATACGTTTTTTTTTCAAAGCAGTAATGGGTCAGTTTGAATCTTTGAATCCATATTTTAATTTTTTGCAAACTTTGCATGCATGTGACGATATTAGACACTGTAAGAATTTGACAGTACTAGTTTAAAGAAGAATAATTAATGAATAAGAATAAAAATAAGACTAGAGTTAAATAATTATTTATTAAACTTATGCAAATTTCCACGATTTATAGTGTCAGAGATACATAGTTACTAACAGAAATCATTAAGCATTTAAATGCACTACAATCCCGCCGTGCACGCCACCATTTGTAGAAATCCGAGTTGTTAATTGGAAAAGTTTGGCAACTTTCGAATTATATGTGAGGATTCAGTCGAATTAACTGCAACTTTGTTTATGTGAACCTATTTAATGTAGAACGGTGGCACATTCGGTGGGGTTTATAATAAGTTCTGTGGGGTTTATAAGGTTCTAGATACTAAGACTGACTTATTGACAAGTCAAAGACAAGTTGGAAACGTAGATGTTGAGACATCACTGCGCGTTTTCTTCTAAAGAACAACTTACTTTTACAAGAAGAGAGGAGAAAATGAATTATACTAGATGCCCAATATGATACCAAAGCTACTAAAGTAGAAAAAACTTTCTTTTTAAGACGTCAAACATCTTGTACACAGCTTTTTAAAAATCTTATTCGAAAAAAAAACAAACGTTAATAGGGTTAGTAATGCCAAGAAAAGCTAATGTTGGACTATGTTAGTTGGACTATGATAACATAGTCCAACATTAGCAGGAATTCCTACGAAAGTGAGCGGAACAGCGAGTTAAAACTTCGGAACTAAGAAACTTCTGTAATTAATAGCTGATATTAAATTAACGTAATTAAGAATATCAATTGAGGTAGTTTGCTCAAAGGGTATTTAATAGTTAAGTAATAAGGAATTTTGTTGTTCATAGCTGACTTATCATGATCGGTTGACCCGATCGTACGTTTGATATGATAATGGCAAAATATATCTTCATTTTCTAATCAAATAATGTATTCAGAGCCGCTCAGAAAATATAAAAGAGTCTTGAGAGATGAAACAACTAGAGTTATTTTAGCTAAGAATACTCATTATTAACGAAGGACTATAAACACGTTGAATTCATTCTATAAATTAGGGACAAAGCCCTCGTTAACAGAGCTATGCCCTCGCTCTTAGTAAATGTTCTTTGTGGAAAATTACCCTCACTGAGGGAAAATGCAGGTATATAATTTCCTGTAAAAAGGTACGCAAATGTTTGCCCTCATTTGGGCTTAAAGGTAGAAACGGTTGAATAATAGTAG
>DWQK01003001.1:0-12177 GCA_018231225.1 Noctuana stator | reverse complement strand
TTATTAGTCCTTTAGTTTAGGCATTGTTAGTTCAAATTTCCTCAGACAGACTTTGTTTCGTACAAAGAAAAAATAAATCAAAGGAAGCGGAAAGTAAAAAACAATTTGTCCCTATTCAAAGTTCAACCGAAATTCAGATAGCACTATAAAAATTAATCACAAAAACGGAATAAATCCGGTTCGGTTGGCTAGTAAAATTGTCAGAAGTCAAATTGTTCGTGGCACAAAATCAAACATTTATAACACTTGGCTGGCAGATTTCCATTCGTACCTACGAGTACCTACATGATGCGTTGCGCAACTAGCATATTTTTCACACTAACGACTGGCGAACGATGGAAATCTTTTGTTGAGATATCTTAGTCCAACTTGCAACCCTCAAAAAGCAAGATGTTAGATGGTATGTGGAAGACTCTGATGACATCACCTTACCCTATTCTACCGTAAAACTAATTGCTTTTAACATAATATATTTGTTAAATTTCACAAGCAGCAAGGTAATGACAGATGCTGTTTATTAGACCTCCGGTACAACTTGTCAAAGTTAAATGTCTATTGAGTATTTCTATAGAAGCTGTGCTAATCTAAAACATCTGGAATTATGTGTGTTAATTGCTTATTCTTATTTATCATACAACCTTATAACAAATTTCATTACATTTTATTTCAAATATACCGTTACTGGTTGCACGTCAAATAGCTTCCTTATACAGATATATTATGTAAATTTCCATCTTCTTCTACCAAAGGCTTATAATCAGATAGGTCTATTTTTTATTCAATGAATTGATTACCTTATTTCTCATCTTTATGCAACTCGTTAAGCTGACGATGGATCTTTGAAGCTAGCTCTTTTCACCGCTAATTTAATCTTATCGCCACTTAAGCTTCTTTTGTAGAAAGTAAATTTATCAAGATTAGCAATTTTCTCATCTCTATGCTACTTCATAGTTTTAACGTTATATTATGACATGTAATTTTAGCACAAGATACGATGTTTGTAGATTTGCTAGTTCATTAAGACTAATTTGATTTCAATCTTATCTCTCTCATCCCAAAATTTCGGGTTCATAAATGAAACTCTCATATTTTAGTACAGATTAAGTATATTTGGAATTAAAACATAATGGAGATAATTTTAGATTTTGTAAAGCTTATGTAAATTTAATGAGTTCAACATTCTTATTAATTTAAATGTCACATAGCTTAAAGCTGGTAGAGATGACGTTATTCTGTAGATGCATGACGCGGCAAAGATTATGTAAATGTTCTAACGAATAGAACTACCGTTGCATCAGCGCACATTGTTTGTGATGCCTCTGATCTGTGCCAAGCTTCTTTTGAAGATATTTCATTTAATTTTGAACTTTCAAATTGTTCTTTCGAGCCATGAAAGTTATTACTTGCTGCAGAATGTACTAGTAGGTACAGTACTAGTTTAATATTAAGAATACTTGAATATGAATCTTTTAACTTAAATAAATAACGTAACCTAACGTATATTAATAATACTTATGTGTGAAACTTTTAAATTAATTAAATAACGTAAACAAATTAGCATTGTACTCGTTACATATCCTTGTTTTTCGAAGTTTTAAAATCTTCGAAGTTATCACTTTTTACGAGAACCTAAATAAGTATAATTACCTGTTTCTAAGACGAGCTTCATCTTGTCTCACTAATTTCTTAGTTTCAGCTGGTGACTAATTAAAAACTTTTCTAACTTTCAATTGGTTAGCTCTAAAATTAGAAAAGTAAATCATTTTACTTAGCCTGCAGGTATTGTTGACTGTACGTGCCAACATGAGGTAGCCAGAGATAATTAATTCAAGACCTAGCCAAGAACTAATATCTGAACTTTGCAAGTAATTAGCCAGATTTACATTAAACATTATAGTTTAATTGAATTAAAACACTCGTCTTTTATACTTTTTAATCTTATATAATTTAGTTATTACATTTCTCATGGGCTACTTTTATCTTTCTTCAATCAATCTTTAAGAAATTCGATCCTACTTAAGCAAACCCTTAGATAAAAAATTTATAACAACTGATGATTATATAAACCGTTTTAAATATTAAAACACTCACGTTCTATCCCTTATGGAGCATTACCTGATTTCACAAGAAGCTTACTTCCACTGGAAGTCATTTGGGAGACTAACGAGCAATTTGGTATATCTTAATAAGCGATCGCTGGTTCTCGTGTTATCGGAACATCTACGCAAACAACATAGCGATGTTTATATTATGCCAGAGATCAGATAAACATACATACTCATTGAACTGTTTTAACAAGATTTCCAAGTTATTATTTTTTTTAATTGAATGACTTTTAAATAACGCTTGGAAACAATGTGCAGCAAGAATAGATTTCAGTTTATTTCTTATTTTAAGCATCCTTAACCATCAATCACACACAACAAACCAAAGTAAGTGAAACATCTACAAATTAAAGTACTTAACCTAAATCGTTAATTGAAATACAGGTTATTTATCAAAACTTGTATGCCCATGCGGATAGACTGTTGTATACAGCTTAGCACGGGTTAAGCTGTACACTATATGTTGTTATGGTCCACAGTTTAGCACGGGTCAAGCCAAAACCAGTGCTGCTACAAAGTCGATTGGTGGTTGTATTTAACAATATGGAATCCAAAGAGAAATTGATTTGATGTAACAGTCCTACCATAAAATGTTCTATCCTACTAGCAAACACAATTACTTTAAAGGGACGAAAATGTACGGGATATATTGCATTTCCATTCAAAACTAACAAAGGACATAAAAAGCAAAATATTTCATATACTCATAACTGGAAAATGTAAAAGCACAAAGACCGACGCAGAGTTGATGGTACATTACATAAAAATGATTGCTCATTTCGCGCAATTGTTTTTATCGTAGCTCATCGCGAGCGACTGCGTGGAGCGTTTATTTATAAACAAGTTGTGCCGCTGAGATGCACCAATAAAAGTTGTTGTTTCTGCTCCATACTATCGCGAATATTAAAAAACATGAAAAATTGGCTCCAAGCCAGCGTCGGGGCTTGCGTTTGTACGAAGCAGAGCCTTCGTGTATTGCATGCGAACTGTTTCCAGAAGAATACGCTATGGGTATTGTTTACTTGCGTACGAATCCTGATCCGGCTCAAAGGACCAAATGAGTTTTTCAAAACGCAAATTATGTAACGTATCACATTCAAGATTACTTTTGAATGGCGATTTAAGTTTTGAAAAGTTTAAACTCTGGTAAAACTTTTATCATCTCATCCATCTATCAAGGTGGATCAGCAGCATTAACAAGTTTAGAAAGTCGTAGGTAGTTTGCTTGACGGCTTCAGGCGAACTTTATTAAAGCGTACGGTCGGCATTCAAAAATTCAGTTCATATCTTACCGTATATATCATACAGGGAGTTCGAGGGTATAGCCATTAAAGAATTAGCCATTTATGCTGAAACGGATTTAATTTGGCTTAAAATTAATACTAGCTAAAATTTGATTCAAAAGATTGGAATGTATCGAAATCCACGAAGTATTTGTCTAACTTAAACTACATGTACCTCCATACTATGAAGCTGCAACAGAACTAATCCAAATCGGAACTAGCTTGTCGATCTTATCGCGAAATTGGAACGTAACTTGATTCTTTCGGCTTCATGCCTCTATTGGAGAGCGGACCATTAGCGGCAAGTGATGCAATTTTTTCTCATGAATTTTTATCCCCATTTCCATAAGTACATACAAGGAAAATTTACTGTATAGCCATTAATTGTGTTGATAACGCCTAATATTGGCATTACATGGATCAGTAAAGAGCTCCTGTGTTCCTTTTGGTACTCGTAGCATAATAGGTACATTAAATTTATGTCTCTTTTAAAAATGAAAATATTATGCATAATTCAATTATCTTCAAAATTCTTCCTAAAAACAAATTAGATTTTAATTTTTTTGTTTGTTCCCAATTATCAAGTTTAGTTAAATTATTTTTAAGAACATTACCATTTCGGGTAACAACATTCGCTGCCATATTCGCGCTTCTACGATTATTTCTAGTAGTAGATATAAATCCTACTAATTTCATACTAAATAAAATACGTAAAGTGAATATTTTTAAAAACTGAAACGTATTTACAGGCATTGAATAAATATTTCGCCAAAAAAAAATTCTCAATTTCGCACAAAATCGGCAAGTATCATTGATTCTGCTATCCGGCTCAATCCGCAGTAGAGGGTTAATAGTGCGATTGGGAGTCGTGGACGATAGAACCGGCCTTTTTAGTTGTTTTCACCGTAGTTTAAAATGATCACTGCGGCCTAAGTTTCGTTATCTGAAATAACTAGGGGGCAATTCCTAAGCTGTTATACACTTTTATCGGGTAAAGTGTTAACAGAAGTGTTATAAAGGATCAGTGGAATATTTTATTCTGCTTTGTATATTTAACGACAGGGTTGAATGCTTATTTTAACGAGAAGGTCGTACTCGATCCGAAAAATTACATATCCAAACACATTAAAAACTTCACGTCTAGCAAAAGCTCTAGAGATATACTAAAATGCCCTCTTTATACGATACCGATGGATAGGCTCAAATACTTAAGAAGAAGTTTAATGGTTAACCCGACTTTTGGTGGATTATCAAGCTCTTGACATCTATGGTAAAAAACCCACCCTGGGTTGAGGCATGTTGATGGTCAGTTCTATCTACGTCAATCGGTCCAGGCGTTAACAATGATGCTGGCTGGATAGACCCTTCAGCCACTTTAAAAGTAAGCTCGGTGAGAAGATTTGATTAATGATATGGTATCATTGTAATACGATATTGTGACACAAATATGGGTATACAATGTTTTATAGAATTGGACACTTGGAATAGAATTAGAAATACAATGTCAAATACCTCTGTAACCAAAAGGAAGAACCGACTTATGTATGTGTGTCAGAAACACGGGTCAGAAAATAAAAGAGAATAAAACTATTAACATTACAATAATAAATTGTGCAACGTAATTTTAACAAGCGCTGAAAGGCTTTACACTCGTCGCTGAACGATTATCGGCACGAATCAAATTATTATGAAACAGAATTGTATAATGCGATACATTATTGTAATTCACAATGGATTAAATATAATATTGTTTACGGATTTTCAATATCAATGTTTTTGAGAGAAAATTAAATTGCGATTTGTCTGGTTGACCATGCTTAATCGTTTTGAGGTTTTTAGCTGTTCCAGATGGTAATGTAACGCTTGACACGTTTATTAGCATTTGCGGTTTCAATAACATTATCATTGATAAAATTGGAATTGTTTGCAACACCTACCCAGAAATTAATTGATATAATTTATATTCCAGAAATATAAATATCATAAATTATTATATTACCTAGTATCATAGGTACTCCTAATAGAATTAAACCATTACTGGCGACCCGTCCCGGCTTCGCACGGGTGCAATGCTAATACTAAATACACTACAGAAAAACTGTGAACGTTTATACATATAAACCTTCCTCTTCAATCAAGCTATCTAAAAAAAAAAACCGCATCAAAATCAATCGCATAGTTTTAAAGATTTAAGCGTACATAGGGATATAGGGACATAAACGACTTTGTTTTATACTGTAATTGTGTGAATCGCTCGAAATACTAATCCTGCACACACGTCGCAGGCACCAGCAAGTAATAACACGCTACGCGACTCCCAGCGAGGCAGAAGTTAATTCTGTTTTCTGTCCGAGATAATTATCTAAGCACCAACATTTATTTGCAGGCGTCCATGATCTCAAAGTTGAAGCAAGCGTGCGGTTTCGAGTACACCAGCAAATTGCAGAGGATGTTCCAAGTGAGTAATAATTAACGAACGCCCATTGGTCGAAATTAGACCATTAATAATTGCTGTATTTTACCACCTAATACATATATGGGATATTAAAAACAGATCTAGTGTAAAAAGTTTATAATAAGATAATTACATGGCCACACTCACACGAGGCCACCATCAGCCGGCGGCAGCAGCGCGACTACACGCGACCTCAGGCAGGACACGAGACTGCTTGGAGTTGGATGTAGATGTCCATGGGCGGCAGCGACCACTTAACACCAGGAGGCCTGCATGCTCGTCTGCTACATCACAAAAAATGTTGTATTGTTTGTCTATACTAATATATAAAGCTGAAGAGTTTGTTTGTTTGTTTGAACGCGCTAATGTCTGGAACTACAAGTCGGATTTGGAAAAACCTTTTTGAGTATGTAAACTACATTCATAAGGCTATGAAGCATTATGTTACAATTATTAACGCGGGTGAAACCGCATGGCACAACTAGTATATTATTTATGGTCGTGTCGATTAGCCTATGTAGTAATCGCCAAAAAGTTCTTATTAATAATATATCAGGAAAATGCCAGAACTGCATAAATGGTTACGAATTTACGAGTACAGAGTGTACACTAAATGCGGGCATATTGCCTGGATATTACGTCTACGTAGCGTCTACGAGAGTCTACGTAGCATATTTCGCTACGTTCAAATATGCGCTACGATACCTTGCAGCTTTGCCTTTACTATTAAAGCTTGACGTAGCCGCTCGTTGAAGAAACGGACAAAATGGCGTAGCGAACAATAAACTTTGGTAGGAGGTCGTAGCATAGTGCTACGCCACTTGTATTCTCTTGTTAACAGATACGGACATAATAAGGAAGAGGTGGCCCTGCATGGTAACCACTACACCATACGGTTCTCCATAAGCAATACATAAGCACTCATACATATTAACCTAAGCATATAATAATACATATTAGGTGTACATACTCGTAAACAAACTTGATATACAAACAGTGATGTCAGATGGTTGAAGCCAGTTAAAGTCGGCAAAAGTTTCGAATTGCACCAAGGAATCTAAACCAACAATAAAAGGTGAAGTGTAAATCGAAAATATTACTTTTCCAAAGAAATACGTTCGATGACAAAATTCCATTTTCCAATTGAACGGTACCCGACGTGTCAGGTTCCACACAAAGATATCGCGCTGAACTCTGCTCGTGAAGAAAATCGTTTTAAAAACTGCAACTCGTACCAAACACGTTCATATTTTAAAAGTTTCGTTATTTTAAACATGGTCTTCTACTTTAGCTGCAAATGTATTTCGACTTTGTAAAGTGTATTTTTGTAAACAACTACAATATAATTTATTAAATGTGACATTAATGTTTAATGTATAAGTGACATAGATACGATTTGATTTTAATTCATTGTTAATTTTGTTAATGTAATTTACGAATTTAAAATTTTGTTCAACCCTTTTTATGTCCCACTCTTGGATACGGGTCTTTCCCCTCAACCGGGGAAAGCTTGGAGCATACTCCGCCACGTTTCTCCAATGCGAATTGGTGGAGAAAAGGGTCAGTGGCGAACCCGTGTCGGATGTTGTCAAATTTGCTACTAGCGGTCACCCATCGGAGTAACGACCGCGCCCGAAAGTGATAGCCAGAGATCGCTTGCAATTTGCGATCCACATTACTAGCGGAGACACGCGCTTCGTTCGCGTTTTGTTTACTATTCTATTATGTGTTTACTATATTATATTATTATATTCTTATTATTTACTATTCCGTTAGTTAAAAAGAAAGTACAATATTTTATTTCATGTAGTTGCCAATCCTCACTGCACAAAATTATTGCAAAATGTTTGTATGAACTAAAGCGTGTACTATTAAGTTTAGAATTCTGTTTGCCTTCACTATTGCAGTGAGATGAGGCAATTACACTTGTGCCGAGTCTCACGATATTGCGAGCAAAACTGTGGGCCAATTAGGAGCCTTTGAAAAACCCATACAAGTTTCAGCCAATTCAGTATAGACCCATTTTAGGCTCTTTTTTTATTGGAGCAGCGTGGCAGTGTATAGTCCAGGTCCAGGAGAGACGGATCAGCCCAGCAGTGAACCATAAAAAGTTTGAAGGCATTAAAAATTTAAATATACATCGTTATTAAGATTAAATCCAATCAATGCATAAAACCCAATTAGATTACTACACCATATGTAGTCAACATGCGTCGTGTACTCTGATTATTATCTGTCGAGAATTATTCATCCATCGACATGCACAGTCATTGGACATGGCGGTGTTATTTCCGTCACAGACTACATACAGTATGTTTGAAAATTAAAAAACATATATTGTATCAACTGTCGCCTTTCCGCCCTTGATAGCCAGAATCCTTCTCTTCACTAAAATACTAATTTCCAACATCAGTACCTACTGCGTAACGATGCGTTAATGAATATATTTTGTAGAATGATTAATGGGATAAATTCTATAGAAGTGTTGAATGGAATAGTTATTTTTTATGTAATCTGTATAAAAATGAAAACCTGACTCACCGACTTATACTAGTATATTAACGCACAGCCGAAACGACTGTACCTAGAAACATGAAATTTGGTACAGGGGTTCCTTTCATAATGTGAGTGAACATTAAAAAAGGATATTCAGAAATTCGACTCCTTATGGGGTAAAATAGGGGATAAAAGTTTCTATGAATCTTTTAATTCCTTGGACTGAAAATTCGAATAGATTGAGTAAAGCGGAAATAGTGTGCTACATATTTTAGCGTTTTCCAAATTCAACCCTTAAGGAGGTGAAATGGTAAAATTAATTATGAAATACACGCGGACGGAGTCGCGCCACTAGCGGTCACCCATCCGCGTACCGACCGCGCTCGTGTTTGCTTAACAGTGTGACCACGTGCAATCACCACTTCCAGCGGGAATATGCTTTGTTAGTACTGGTTATTAAAAAACGTTCTAAATTTGAACTTTAATACAAATTGGACAGCTTATACTCCTAGAGCACCGTGTATTTGTTGACGTCAGAGAGCAATTTGCATAGTGTTCTGAATTTGTGATTCAAAATTACCGGTATACTCACACTAGTAATAGCGTTACTGTGAAGCTTCCTCTGCACTACATTTATGTGTCTGATTTACTAACGTCTGTTAACATTCGAAGTTTCCTAACTTAATTTAAGAGATAAATTCAATAAAACTGTAATAATATATGTATTAAAGTAGAAGCATTAGACATTTTTAAAGGTAGTCCCTCCGTAACCCTTTTTAAAGTTTAAATGAAAGTACCCGTATGACCGAGCTTAGCTAAGTATTTGATTTTTAAATCGAATGAATGGAATTGATATCTTAGTATCTGACATGACGTAATATATATCGTTTCATCACCATAGTAACGGACAATGTAAACAGGCACCTCCTATTTACAAGATAAAGTGGACGACACACCACATATATTTTAGCAGTTTTCATTGCCCGAAAATACGGAGTTTACTTAATTCACCTGAGTTAGTTTACCTAGGTGCATTAAGTATACTAATAGTAAACTTTATTCACCTAGGTGTATTAAGTATACTAAAAATTCGGATAAAACCATTTTCTAAAAATGAAACCTTGCTAGATCGATTTATCGCCCAACCCACTGCATACTAAATTTCATGAAAATCGTTGGAGCCGCTGCCGAGATTCCGATTATAATATACAAGAATTGCTCGTTTAAAGATTAGATTAGATAGATATTATGTATACATCTAACAGAACTGCACCACTCTTATGGAAAACAATGTGTGTCGCAAAATTATTATTTGTATTTTGCATTTAGGAAATCCCAACAACACTAGTCAGCTCGTTTTGTTTTAAAACCATCACGACATCGTAGACGGTACTTAGGTTTATCTACAACAAAATTAATCCCATCTGCAAAGTTTGCAACTGTGACGGCATCCGTTTGTTTACTTCGTCGGGCGCTGAGCGAGCAGAAGCTAATAGAATGTTTGCACTTGATAAAACTTTACTTTAATAGTTTGCGATGCCATGTGATATCTTTTAAACGATTACGAACTTCAATATTGCTTTATTTCGCGGTTTTCTATAAAGAGTTATATCTATTAGCTGTAAAGAATTATAATTATATATAAAGTTGAAAATTTTATTAGCGTGAATAATATAAATAACATTCGTTTTAGTTCGCTTTTGAACTTCGAAATTCGAAAAATTGTATTTACTTTGGTATGAAGTAATTAAAGTAATAAAAAAGTTAGTTAGTAAAGTAATTCTATTGAATTAGGCAAATGTAATGGCAGAAAAAGAATGATTGCTCTCGGAATTGTGCTATGTTAATTAAAAAGAAAATAAGTAAGGCTTTATTGTTCTTTCGCGGAAATTGTTCAGTTGTTTTTCTCATTAACCATTGACCGAATTGGAAGCACTCAAAATACAGTTATAATAAAGCTTACATTCTTCCAATGCGTTAGTCGACATTACACAATTTGTTTATTATTAACTCGTAACTGACAAATATTTTTACCGTTTCAAAGTCTTTTGCTACGCGAGTGTGTAGCGATTAAGATGTCGTTCATTCGTGTTCGGAAAGATTCATCAAGACTTAGAACTGATTGGATTTGAGAGTCCATCTATCAAGCATTTCTGAAGATATTAAAAAAAATTCACACACTTCAAAAAAAATTCTTTAATTCAGTATTTTGTAGATAACATCTAGTCAATGAAGGAAAATAATCGGAAATCGGGATGTATTCTAGTGACGGACTATAGGGTCCATACTTTTTTATCTAATCGATCTTCTAAATTTGAACAACAATAATAAACGATATAAAACTTTTTGATGCTACATACTCGTATTCTCATTAAGTAATTCTTTCTGTTATTGATCCATAAAATAAAGCCATCTATATTGATGATAACTTACAAGGTATTCCACCCCCGCGTCAGAAGTTTACGCATCAATTAGCTGATCTTTGAATATTTATACTTCGATATAAATAGGTTGAGTTGAGTCTATTTCTGGACCATTGAATAAATGAATTTTTGTTTATGTGAAATTAACACAATTACTTTAACTTTATAATCTCATCCTTACTTTTTTTATTACTCTTTTAAACTCTACTATTGAAGAAAGAATGAATGAATAAACGCATGAAATAAAATAAATTCATTCAGAATGAATTATTTTACTTTTACTACTTAATTCTAAATGATTTAATTTATTCTGAAGCCCTAAAATTGAGTTCTGACATAATACGTTTTTCCTACAGCTCCGGCGGCCCAACCGACAGGACCCCCTCCCATAGCACATGATCAAGCCGATGATTCTCCAGAAACGACCCTCGTCGCCCATGGACCCTCCCTGGACGAGTACATCATACCACATTTTCTATCTGCTCCCGCAGCTGATGACTACCAGGAAGGTGGATTAGAAGACTTATACCGGGTAAGTTTTAAATGAAAAGTTACTAATTATTTGACTACCCGCGTTTACCCGCGTTAGTGGTTACCATGCCGGACCACCATTCCAAGGGTCCTGGATTCGATTCCCGGCGGGGCAGAACTTTAAATGATGAATTTATATTTCTATTTTCGGTCTGAGTATTTGTATACTGTCTTTATGTGTCCATATATTATTTATATGATAATGCCTGTGTACTATATTTTTTTTTATACTGTGTATCGGTCTTAAATATCGTGCACAAAATTATTCAGCCTTAATTCTTAATCATACGCCATAGCCTTGTTATTTTCTTTTTGTTTCTTCTTCCTACATAGTCTCCCTAAGGTAGTCTGGAATAAATATAGAATAAAGATAAAAATAAACCCAATAATTCCCATGCGATCATTTCCCGTATAGTTTTTATTAATATAAACGGGTAAAGATAATGCAATATTAATATTCCCTGCAATATTAAATCGTTGCCTTCAATTCCTAGAATTTCGAACGCTTCCACGTAATACCTCTTGACGCCTCCGCCACAGCTGCCCGGTTAATTGAAGTTTATGCACTGTTGTTAACCAGAACACTTAATGTGTTCTGGTTAACACGGATAAAGTTGTCTTTATCCGTGAACATTTGGAGTAGTTACTTCAAAATTTATACCGAACATTTTCAATAAATCGGACTGATATTAGATAATTGCGACAGAAAGATGAAGGGAAGAGAAATATAGTACGAATTTTACCTTTTCCATATGAAAGACGTTTTGATGTTCCACTGCTGGGCACGTGTCTCTTCCAACAACCGGGGAAGGCCTGGAGCATACTCCACCATGCTGTTCCAATGCGTATGGTGGAGAGACGGGTTAGCGGCAAACTCGTGTTGG
>DWQK01003000.1:0-12182 GCA_018231225.1 Noctuana stator | reverse complement strand
GTGTCTCAATTAAAAAACTGAATAAATATTTGTTCTATATAAAGTTCATATTATTTCCATTGACATTAATTTACATATAACAATTCTCATAATAATTAATTATGTTTGTTATTTATAAAAAAAGATATACTATAGTAAATCATGTTTGGTTAGCAATCACTTAAATTATCCATGCCATCATTAATTTTTTAAATAAAATTAAATGATAATTTTTTATCTCAAAGCGTTTTTATATGTACCTGTGTAGGATCGCGTAATAGGTCCTCAGTGTGCACGACAATGCCCAAAATGTCGGAGCTGATGGCATTCTGGACTGCAGCAGGAATTGACAGGCATCTGGGATCTCGATATGGTTGATATTTATTTGTTATTCCCTGCAAACAAAGTTTAAAAAATGTTTGTATACAAAAGTATGGCAGTGATTCAGACATGAAATATTACTAGGTTTAGTATGTATGACAGTTGCAGCTGGACAATGCAAGGATAGATGCACCTATATTTTCTTATACAAATATCTTTGTTTAATACTTACTACAGTCAGGAACATGACCGGATATCTATTTTGCTTGTTTCGCACCATGGTGCAGATATCTGGGTTGAAGCAAGAAAATACAATACGGCGTTCCCCAGCGTGCTTTAAAACTACTTCTAATACCTGCCAAAAGAAGGGATACGATAAATGAGAAAAGCAATATTGAATCCAAAAATTATATTGCCTTGTACAAATGGACACACTCACAGTCAAAAAAAGTATAAATAATAATGTATTTCTCTAAATATTTATTACTTACAATTATTTTTTAAAATCAGCAATTATCTTCTTCTCTTCAAAAAGTTACAAATATTGCAGATAATTTTTCAACAATGTATTAACGTACCTTATCAACATATGTGTTCATATCAAATGGGTTGTTTAATTCAAAAGTTCCATCATTAAGTTCCATAGTCCATTTCAGTTCAATATTGAACCCAACATGGGAGTCAATAGCTTTCAAGGAATCCTCAAGGGTAGGAAATGGCTGATGCTCTTCTAAGTCTTCATCAAAAAACAATATCTCATGATTGCGACCTTCAACTAAATGATATACCTGAAATACCATGCCATAAATAACCAAATTTTAGACATAATTATGTTTCGACCAAAGACAGTAGGTATTTATAATAATTAAACCTGATAACAAAGGCCAACAAATTTTTAACAACTTTGTATCTAAATCACATAATAAATAATATAGACTTTCTAGCAGTTATGTTTGTTATCAAACATATTTTGTGATTAGGATAATAAAAAGGAATAAGATAGCATATTATTACAATGTGCATAATATGTAATCTAATAATTTTTTTTACTATTTTGATATTCACAATGACAGTATAGGGCATGTTAATTATAGTGAAAATAATTATTTACTGCATACAATGTTCCCACTACATATTATAATAGAGTACTTTTCAATGGCTACACTACAAATTCAAGTCATGAATGCTGCCGTAATAACAAGCACAAGGACACATGAAATATCTACGTAAAAGTGAACAGAATGATTTCCATGTAAAATGTAAATAAACAAAACTATGTCATTTCACAATTTTTCAATTCTTATTAAAATTTTTATTTTGACGCTAGAGTAATTGAGAATATTAAATTGTTGTTATATCAAAAAAAATATATAACTTATATATGTGTCTATTCTATTTAATATAATTTCTGTGTGATATTTTTTTTTAAATTAATAGTTTCACAATATTGAGATGTCACAGCACACGCCCTCTTAAGCTAACCCTTGAGTGATGAATACCTTCAGTTTCTGTAGGTGTTCCAATGTTAGGTCTTTCACAGGCAATTCTAGCATCTCAGAAAAATCAACCTCTTTTTTTCTTTTCATTGATATACACACATGGAAATCATGATAGATAACAGGGATCATATCTTTACTTAGCTGCACATCAAATTCCAGCATATCTGCCCCACTTGCAGCTGCCTTCTTAAGGGAAGCTATAGTATTTTCACGAATAGCATTACCTCTGAAAAGGTTCATGGATTATGGGACACAAAAGCAATGTATCACATCCAAAATAATGCATGAAACATTAATTTTTTACAAGAGAAGATAAAACATAAAAAATTCTGACCAGCAAATTTAAGACATGTACTTTTTTTAAATTTAACCATGTACTTAATGCCCATAATATACCTACTGTCATTTAAAAACATCATAATCTATTAAAAAAATTTGCATCATATTAAAATTTAAACACTGAAGCTGCAAAGATAAGAATAACATTGCTGAAACTTACTCTTTTGTTTTGAAACTAGCACCTAGACCTCGGTGACCAACTTCAAGCCCTGTCCAAGAGGGATCCCAGTGCTTTGCATATGACACCTGCATGTCACAAAGATTACCTTGCATGGGGCGCACAATCAGGTACTCAAAATTAACAGTGCCTAGAGGTCGGTGTTTCACATTACATGTGACTGGCAACTCTAATGAACCCTCTGAAGGCTTGAACATATTTGGCAAGATGTAAGTATAACCCACATGGCAAGGAGGATCTTCTATAGAAGCACGAGTACTATAAGAATAGAAATCAACTAAATATGCCAAATTTCTTGGATTAGGGGCAAATACATTTATTAGCAACACATCATTAGGTCGGTACTCTCTTCCAAATTGTTCCTGAGGTTGCAGTTGGCAAATTGTGGTGTCATTGTCAAGTGTAGCTACCTCAACATATACTCCATGGGGGACTTCAGCATCCATAGTGTCTGTACTAATAGATGAATCTTCAATATTAGGTTCAGTACCAAAGGTTAACTTGACTGGTGTCACTTTTATATTCATTAATCTACTGCCCAAGCGACTCTTTAGTTTTAATGGATTGTTTATAAATTTAAACTGAACTAATGTTTGTGATGTGAGCCATCCTTTGCCGATTCTCTGCTTGCCTTCATATTCCCCAAAAGTGTCAGTGACAGGATGCAGCATGTTCTCTTTAATTACACGAGGCTGAATATTTGTTTCCCACCGACGAATGATGACGTCGTTAGTGTCTTCGTTAACGAGGCATATGGCGTAGCGATACAGCACGGCGCAGGTGTTCGGTATAGTGATACGCTTACACCATAATCCACTGTCTTGATGGTGGTCGAGGGCAATCATTTTCGCACAGTCCCATTCGCCGAGCGCTGTGATGTTTCCAGACAAATAAATTTTTTCCTTGACATCGATGTCTGAGTGTGCCACGGACACGCAGAAGAGCCACTCTTGTACTGGAATTTCGGGCTCCTTAGTCACTTGTTTGTCAGACATTTTTCTTGGTATATATTTTTTTTGCTTTTTTCGGTCTTCGATAAAAAACCAACGTTGCATAATATAATGAACGACCTTAATATCACAATATTACGTAGTAAAAACAATAGATGAAGTTCATGATAAATAATGTGATCCAATTTTTAACGTGGTATTATTGAGAAAATAAACGAAAATCCACATGTCGACATATTTTAAACACGTCAAGCAAAAAAATTAGAAATAATTTTAATTAATTTTTATGTTAAAATTTGAATGAAATCTGAAAATTCTGAAATATCTAAATTATTGTATTGACATAATATTGACATTTGACATTTGATTTGCGTGATTTGACATTGACTTGACAAGTGACAACCGTAGGTACGTAGATCCGTGAGCGTGACAGTCATAGATAATACACTATATGCAGTGTACGTACTATTCATCTCCGTTTGCCGTATATTACCACATCAATTGCCGTATTATTATGAAGAAGTGTGAGGAGAAGTACAGAATGCTAATTTATTTTTTATATTAATGCTTTAAAAAAACACATTAAGTTCAATTAATAATACTCTGAAATGGTTGCACAACATTCGCTAATAGATGGCATTACCAGTCACTGAATTTATTTAAATCAGTCGAATTTCGACCCATGGCGACCTTGTTTTAGTATAAATAACTATGTACCTACTTACATACTTGATTGTACCTACACTTAAATTTAAAATCAAACTGATACTTCAATTTTACATGGTTTAATATGTATAGCCTATCTCCATACAGTATAGATTTAATTTAATAAAGTTCAGAGTTAAATATAAAAAAATTGCAGGTGACAGATTTTATTAGTAAAATTATGTACCTAGTTATCTATATATTATTTATATTAAATACGTAATAATTTTAGTGATTTGAGTAAAACGACCGAATTTAAAAAAATCGTGTTTATTTTAACGTTTTCATATCATCTTTACTTTTTTATAACAATATGCACTAAAAATTATATTTACATTTTTACAAACTTATATTTCTAGCAGTCTTTTGAGCAACGTTTTAAATTTACTTGTTAGATACTTATAAGCTATGTACAAATTTGCATAAAAACTTAGAAAGCTAGTGCTAAGCTAAAATGGGCAATTTACACCAGGATGTAAAAATGTACAATTGTCACCTTGTCGACAAGACCCTTTTCTCTGGAAATAGATACATACAGCTTTTCGCCCACCTCGTGGAAAGGCCCCCCCTCGACCCCTTTGAGGACCCTCCCAATTGCCAGTAGCTTTCCCCCGCCAATGTCCACCTGCACCTCGACCACGCATAGCTCCACGAAAACCTCCTGGTCCGGCAAAAACATCTGGACCTGGGGGTCCTGACATGTTATAATCCATTGGAAACATGTTTTGTTGCATATTGAAACCTTCAACAGGTCCTGGAAACATAGGATTTGGCGCTCCAAACATTTCGGGCCCCATCATCATATTATCAGCAACCATCATTCCCGGTGGAATGGATCCAGGAGGCATGGCTCCAGGCGGCATATTTGGTGCCGGCATTGGAGCCGGCATTCCGTTAGGTACCATATGTGGAGGCACACCGTTTGGCCACTCTCCTGGCACCATTGGAGGTCCTTGAAAACTGGGCGGTACACCCGGAAATTGAGTTGCAGGGAAGTTATTAGGGAATTGTGGTATATTTGTAGGGAATATTGGTGGCACGTTTATGTTATTAGCAGTAGTTACGGGAGCATTTCCTTTCGGTTCTGGCCATGGCATGTTTCGAAAGTCGCTAATATTATCTTGATTTCCGGTGACATCATCCAAAGGTATAAGACATGGTTCAGAATAAACATGGGTTTCTAGATCAGGCTCGAAAGGTGAATCAGGTATCATTGATTTATGGAAGTACAATGGCTGTAATGTCCCTTTTTGACGTATAGCTTGTAGATCCTTCTCTTTACTATTCTTTCCATATTCCACTTTAATTTGACCTTCTGCATCTATTAAAATCAGGGGCCTCCAATTGGTTTTTTCTTCCATAATGTCATCATTAATTAAATTTCTAGCTTTTTGGAAAGCTTCCCGTTCATGTATTCTTTCCAAATGTTTCATGTCAGTAAAGGTTTTAGTCACATTTACACGTTCAGTTTCGTCAAGCTCGAAATATTGAATTTCTTCCAATTCTCCATCTGGTTTCCATTTTATACTTTTCTTAGGTCCCTTTTTCTTATGGTAGCATAAAACCCCTTTAAGTCCATTCACTGTTAAGGTTGGAGATTCCGTCGTATCCATGTCATCAGATGTTTCAGATATTTTTTGACTATTTTCCTTTGCATCTGGATTTTCTGAAGGGTCGTTTCGTCCAGTATCAGACGATTTTTCCTTATTTTCTTCAGTTTCTAATGTATCTTGGTAAAACCTTGGTGGTACTGATTTATTTTCAGTGTTTGGACTAGTTGGGGTTGGAGTATGAGGTGGAGAGCCATCACTCGCTGCGTTACCATCTTTAGATCCACTAGTACGCCGTTTTCTCTTTTTAGGTTCCTTTTTGTTAGTCGCAGATGCATTAAGAGCGTCCATGAACATATCGCTTTCTTGTAACATCATAGCTGTAACAAGAAAAATTAAATTACTTAATACTATTTATTTTACTTAATACTACTTATTTTATTAATATATCGATCGTAAATTGGTATAGTTTAATAGAGTAGGTGCATATTGTAGGAAAAAAATATAAAATAATAAAGTGGTCATAAAGAAATCCAAAATGTATAAAAACGGGTTCCATTATTTTAACAATCATTTAAATTAAACAACTTAAATAATGCATGTAACAATAATAATAAATTATTCAATGTTAATATCATTGTTACATGCTACGATTAAATATTATAATATGACGTTCGTTTGTCACGTTACATAATAAAATAATATTAATTAGGTAATGTCGGTGGATGAATGTTGTGTTATGTACTTGTGGTTGCAGCACTTTTATCGCAAAGATTTACTATCGTACGTGTTCAAAAGTATAATACGCCAATTCCTATGTATAAGATAAATCGCTTCGAACTTTTCATTACATACATTTAAAATTCACCAGATTCCTTGTTAATGTTTTAAAGTCGTTTCAGACTTTTTGTAAAAAAATAAAATAAATGATTTGAGAATCTCTTGTGCATTTGAAGCTGCTAATGAATCTCGCAGAGAACTTTTATATCTACAAGTACCTGGTTTTCTATAGCTGCTAGGATTAGATTTCTCAATGATACTAAGCTCAGCATTAATATTCCTACATAGATCTCTTATTTTAATGTTTTTGTGAATGAGTACTGAACAAGCATGCAGACCATCTGATATTAAGTGGACATTACAATCTATCGACTCAACACACAATCAACTACAAAAAGGAGAAAATTCTTATAAGGTCGTAAGTGTATACATTGCTACTACTCATGAGGTCGTCGCAAGAGAACGTTTCTAAGAGACCTACTAAAGTGGCATTATGTTTACAAAAGTTAAAAATAATTCAAAAAATTACTTAAGAGTCTATTCATAGATGTAAGAAACAATGAGGGTTTGTATTGTTTACAAGCAATAGAAGCGACAAGAAACTTATGAATATATTTAGTTTTATTCCGCGGAGCGCCGCGTTTCGCAAAATATTGTTTAGTTGCACAGTAATAATTATTATGAAATAATTTCAAGATCATATTTGCGAACCATAAATTTTTCCGATAATCAATCGCAGTTTATCATGAACACAAGGATGTAGGACATGGTCTACCACGCTGACCAATTGTGGACTTCACATGCCTTTCGAGAACGCAATGGAGAAAACTCAAACATGGAGTTTTTCAACGATGTTTTCCTTCAGCATAGAGCCAGTAATAATTTATAATACGAACATATTGAAAATTTATAGGTGCGTGCGGGGATCGAACCCAGACCCACCGGAATGTTACTACTAGGGCATCAACGCTGATACGCATATAAAATATGATTTATATTAGTTCGACATACCTATCTTATAATATATAAAATAACCTACATGGCAGAACGTGTGATGCGGTAAATACGTATTAAAATTATTTTATTCGTATAACTGCGTATGAACCCAATAAAATCCAACGAAAATTTGAATATTATATTCACATTTGATTATACCTAGTAACTATGCTTTTAACACCACAAAAACTTAGGTTCTAACACCTTCAAAACTTAAATTTTTGTCATAGTATAGTAGGTACCTACTATCACACGCTTCCCCTATGTAGATTTTCTAAACGCGTACCTACCTTCATAATATATTTCAAAACTAGTACCTACTTTTCTTGGATTCAACAAAAGACATATCAGTAAGATTATGAAATTATATGTGAGGTGTACATAGGTCGCGTATTTACCTAGTTACTAAATAAGCTGCAGCTTTAGTCAAAAATATCCTAATATTTGAAAAATATTATAATAATAAGAAAAATAAGGTGGTGCCAGAAAGGCAAGTCACCGTTTTCAAAAATTTTACTACCGTAAATTCTACAAGCCGTAAATGTTACGTCCGTCCGTGTCCCAAGACTATCTATTGAACTGTAATAAATATTAGAAAGTTTCATGGACACGTGTACCTACTATGGCATCTAACACTAATAATAGATACATATTTTTGTCCTTGTGTAACTACTGTATTGTGCGGACAAGGCGAATTTGAATAAGTACATCTACAAATGGTGCTCACACTCTTCGTGTAATCTGTATTATAAAATTTTATTTTATAAAATCCCCCGCCGCAACTGTTTTTCGGATTGTACTAAACTCCATAACTATTGAATAGATTTTCGTACGATTTTCACTAATGGACGGTTCATGAGTTCAAGGTTTAGGTGTATAATTACATTTAAGGTTTTGTATAAATTGGCTGAAATATGACGAAAAATTATGAAGATGTCGAAAAAAATCATGCGGAGTTTTTTAGGAGTGAGCCGCAAATAATCTATTCCAGGTAGAACCAGGAAATATAAATTAAAAAGCGTAAAAAATTACTTCAAAATAATTATAACACGCGTTACGAAAACAACCGATTTCTATATTAGTACACGCGAAGATTAAAGCACCTTACAGCGCTCGGAGGAATCTGAGATTTGGTATGTGGAGTGCAGAATGATAAAAATTATTTACAATATACGTTACTAATACATTATAATGAATTAAATAAAACCAATAATTGTACCAATTTCGCTTATAGATCGCTACAGGTCACAGAAATTATTTTAATCACTTTAAAATAACAAATAATGTTAAAAATTTAAGGACTTTACGCAAATTAAATTAGATGATATCATCGAGTTAAAATAATCGGCGAAACGAAAAGAAAGGTGAACGAACGAATTTTTTATTTCTCTCTAGACCAAATCCTGAAGTCGACGCGGATGAAGTCGCGGGTAGTCTATTTAATAAAGAATAATACAATGTCCACTGTTCCAAATTTGAAATTCAGTTTTTATATATTTTATGTTGGTACCTACGTGAGAGTATTGAAAATATTGGAGTCCTATTTGAAAGGTTTTTATTTTTAATTCAAGTTATTTTTCAATTTAACATTCTTGATGACTTAAACCTATCGTTGTCCAATAAATTAAACAGCCGATTAGATCATGTATTTGTAAAATATTTTTTTCCTTCGTGGAACGTTGAAACCCCAGGGGATTCCAGTTATGGCGTACTGCACAGTAAAACTAAAAGCAGTTCTAATAGATTTAATAGTGGTTACGATCCATTTGAATAGAATCTGGCTATCAATTTGTTACTTGTATATTATAATCTGTTATGAAATGTAATATATGTAACCTACCTACGGATTAAAATTTATATAATCATTAAAAAAAGTCAACAGTCAGATGTAAATCAAGATCATTTGTTGTTCATATCTTTCGCGATAATTGTCAACACTCGAGAGCCAGCCCGGTATCCAGGCTAATACAAAATAAATAATAGTTTAAGTATACACATAGCTACTCTAAGACCTTCATGCGGCTCTTTATAAGGTTAAAATTTGGTAAGATAGAATAAATACATACATATATAAATGTTTATACTTGTGTATCTATATTAATATAAAACTGAAGAGATTTTTTGTGTGTTTGAACGCGCTAATCCTTAGAACTACAAGTCTGATTTGAAAAATTCTTTTTGTTTATGAAAGCTAGATTCATGAGGAATGTTTTAGACATCAAGCATTATATTAAAATTATTAACGCGGGTGAAACCGCGGGGTACAGCTACTAACTTATAAAACAGGTGCATATTTTATAAGAAATACCACCAGTTTCGAGCTTTTTGTGAACAATTTTTCAGCAGCTATGCAATCTGAAAAAATTGTTGTTTCCAATCTTCTAAGAAATCTAAATAGGTGCAATTTATTATGGTAGGTACCTACGTAATAGTACTTCAAATTCTATTATATGGGAATTTATATTGATCAAGTATAACGTATTTTTAACACGCTTTTTATACACGTAATACACAAAAAAACCAGGCAGACGTGATTAGAAACTCCCATGGTTCTGAACTAGACAATATCAATAAAAAATTGTAAAACAGACATCTACCTACATAATCACTCCAATGGCAATTATTACGATTACATTCTAGTCTACTTCTTAGCTAAGAAATTTAATTTCTAATTTCAGTAGGAAATTATTTGACAATCATTGTCAGAATGATATCTAGACTACTTGAATATGAATACTGTATAACCGCCTTACTATATGACAGGAATAATTTGTGATATTCAAGATTCTACAAAGGTACTAAAAGTGTTCATGTTATATGCATTTCGTATACAAGTTTAATTTCCTTTGGGCGTATTTACATAAAGCAGTTGTCTTGCATCTAGTAGTAGCTTCGTCGTTCCTAACGAGGCCAGGAGTAGATATTCTCTGCCTTCGGAATGTTAGTCTTATTTCAAATCGTGGTTATAAAAATGTACCTACGTTAACTATTTGTAGTTAATTAAAAAAAATTGTACCTATCTACTGTACATGAAAGGTTTGGGAGAAATTTGAAATGGAGCAGTAACCTAATGTTCTTCTGAAACAAGAGTTTTTTTATTTATTACTTTCAAGATTACAATTAGTAATAAATGCGACAAATTGGGTGCTTATTCTTCATTGAAAGATATGACACCAAACGTAATTGTATGAAAGTTTGTATTCAAAATTGTTAAGTGTCGGGGTTGAGTGACAGTGGAAGTACACAGCGCTCGTAGTGACCAAACTGTGTACTTACTACAGAAGGTACCTACTCAATTTCCTCTTCTCTTACCAGATATGAATAGAGGCAGTATTACAACACTTTTGAACTGTAATGAGCTAATGTATAAGGTTTTTATTATTATTTAAGGTCTAGTAAGGACTGATGTGGTAAAGGGAGATCGAGCCGGTCTCTTTTAATTTTAATGTAAGGGGAGGGGGGGTCCTCAGCAATTTTTTTTAATACGCAATATTTTTTCCCCCAAGAAAGAGTAAAATTGCAACAAGATAATTAGCATAAAATTAAGTACCTTGTTTCTTTACTAAAATATGGCCAAATTTTACAAATCTCGACCAATATATTAATCATAAAGATTTTAATACACACATTTCGAGAAATCACGTGACATTGGGGGATGGGGAAAGGGTCGAGATCTATCTCACGATAACACGCCCTATAAATTGCTAGTGTCTTGGGCTGATTTTTTATTCAACATCATGACACAGACAATGTGCAGTACAAATTAATAGAATTGCGTGTCGTTCAATAAAAGGCACCCAATATATGTATTTTCAGATTTTTTTTAAATTGACTCATTATTAATTGAACGATTAATAGGCATAAGTATCTCTTCTAAACTATTACAGTACTAAATACAATGGTCACGCTATCAATTTTCTCCAAACCGTTACTATTTTCTTTTAGTACAAATAATTAACATTTACGTACGTTACGTAGTTTATCTACGTACACTTTCTGAGCCTGGGAGTACTACGCCTAGTCTTGTATCGGTCAGGAACGAAAACTAATGTTTGACCGTTATTACGTATAACTTGAGGACTAAATCTTGAACCGGTACGTGTAGTTAGTTACCAACTAATTGATAAATCTAAGATCTTGGTTCAAGCTGTTTTAGAGATATGCCTATATTTTGTCTTTTATAATAGAACAACTTGAGTTGTCTTCGTGGTTGGACTACGACAATTATTGTTGCAGCAATTTTTTTAGCGCTACCGAGCAAGCGACCGTCATATTATTTATTACCTATATTTAAAATTGTTCATCACAATGGTTTAGTTAATATCTATGGCGAACGTAGTTTCTCCTTTCAACAGGAAGCTCAAATGAACTCTCGTTCACAGATCTTGAGCCCCGCTTGTTCACGAGCTGTAAATATTATATAACCCGATTGTTAATGATTGGGTCAAGCTGAAGGTCGTCCCTCTGTGATTTGAAGCAATAGAATAAAATATATATATATATATATATATTATTATGGTACCTAATTAGGTGGGAGTCAAAACTAAAATAGGAATCTACATAGGAAAATTTTTAAAAAGAGAACGGCCAACTTTAAATTAATATAAATAGAGAATTCAAGAGCCTTTTTAGGCCTTTATACTCTACCTTTGTAACACATGGGGAATCGTTTAAGTATTACGTAAGCACCGAACGCGCAGAGTGGGTCCTCGTATTTGTGCTTACTGTTTATGACAAAGGGGAAGCTCCGAATTTGCTCTTTTTTGCAAAATTTTATAGTTTCTTATTCAAACAAATACGGTAACCCTAATTGTCTATGCTTGATAACGAAGAGAATATACAATACAAATGATTTATAATGCCTACTCGCTCAACCACGCAGTGT
>DWQK01002999.1:0-12182 GCA_018231225.1 Noctuana stator | reverse complement strand
ATTTATGTAGCAGGTAGGATACGAATTCGATGCAACATATTATTAAAAAAACATATTTTTATATATTTACATACCAATTAAAGGTATGCATATTATGTACATAAAATTAAAAAGATGGTAAAATATTGTACCTATTTCTATTAAAGTAAAGCAGGTGAGTACCTAGGCACATGTTTGTTCTCAATCACTATTTTTTGGTACCTATTACAGTCCCATACATTAGGGTCATTTGGTAGGTTCGTGGCATTCTCCTTTCACGGAGATCTATGATGAGTTTTAGGTATATAACTATAATATACCTCGCACATAAAATCATGACTAATAAATTGATAAACGTAAGTGGCAACGGATATGATGCCGGGGTGGCGGTACTGGCAGTTGAACGTTCGCTTTTGTTCCACGCCAATGCGGACCCTCGCCCACTTCGGGGCCGCTCTTTATTTCTTTACACCTGATACTTTACGAACTTTTTGTTATGTTCGTAAGTCAGCACTTCTCCGGAAAGTAAAACTGTTTCCTGTACTCGACACAGATTTGTATTGAAACCAAAAGTTGCGGATGAATTGCGCCATATTTTGTACGTACTAAATACTCCACTCAACTCGCAAACTCGCATGCATCTATATTTTTCTATATATTTTCTGTGAGTTCTGTGACCTTTGAGTATACGCAATTTTTTGTTTAGGTATGTATTGTTCAGCGTAAGACCGTTTTTATTCCAATGATAGATATCTACTTCAGTCTTCTTTATTATAGACCGTGCGTACTTCTGGTAAGAGAATGGTGTATAGTGGACAGATCACGGTCAAAGCTAGTAGCTAAATCCTATTTTATCCTATGGCTACATCCATCCACCAGGAAGCTTGAGCGTTCCTTTTTTCAAGAATTTGAATGGATGTTTAAATTAGCTCGTCGAGTGGTAACGCCATGTACCCAATGACGTCCATTTGGATAGGGTATGAATCCATCTTTTCAAAATCGATCCACATTGACTGATTGATTATTGATTGATTGTTTTTTTCAATTTACAATTCTGAGAATTAATATTTGTACGTACCTACGTATAATTATACCTACCTAGTTTATAAGAATTTCTAATCAAACGTAAGCAGGAAACCTTACAAGTGATGACATTGCAACTTTCCTCCGGTTTAGCTAGGAAGGTTTACATTATGATGATACGTAAATGTGGATAAACTATAAAAATAGAAAAAATAGGTATATAGGGAGGTTATGATATAATATTATGCAGAAACAAAACGAGCTATTGATGGTTTTGTTTTTACCACAACTAATTTTAATGTATCTAATATAAAACATTAATATTGAATTAAATTTAAAATTATATATGTATGCAAGAAAAGGACATGTTTATGTCTTATAATATTTATTGTCTTTTTTAAAAAGCATTTTATTTAGCATCGGTTTTGCGGTGAAACCATTGTTATGAATCCTATTGCATTTGAATAGGGCGCCATTCTTCAGCAGCTGTAAGCAAGGTGAGCTAAGTGGAGCCGAGCGCTCGAGCGTCGATACGAAAGTGGAAACAACGGCAGTGGCGCTAACTAGCGGCGGCGCACTGTACTATTGACATGTTCTACGGCGTCCTCCGATTTTATTCACAGAAAGTGTTCGCCATATTGCTTCCGTGAATTCCGTGAAATATCCGTATATTTCTCTTCAATTATGACTATAATATCAAAATGAAGTGAAGTAAAAGAATCCACGTTCGAGGATTTATACCTGGGATACATTTTTACGCGTCTAAGTTGACATTATAACGCGAAAAAGGTGAGTTTTATTCTTCCTTTGCTATGACTATATGGCCCAATATTCCACGGGACTTCGATCCGCTATGCGATAATGAAACTTAAAAAACGCGATTAAGGTTAATAATTGCACGGTTTTTGTTATGTTTATTTACATTAATTTGAAAAGTTATCGCGGTTTTCTCGCATGTATAGCAGGGTTGTGGGAAATTGTGGCGAACAGGGCGGGTTTGTCGTGTCGTTCGATGCAGTTCTTGTCGTATATACACGTATGTAAGTAGGTACATGTGATTTGACATGAACGTTCGTTTGTAGTGTAGCGTGGTGTCATCATGTCTTTCGAGAAGATGGAAGTGGTGAATCCGGCGGAGAAAGAAGCCAGCGAGGTGCTGCACTCCTTGCTGTCAGTGGAGCGTCGGAGCGTAGACAGCAAGGAAACGATCATAGTGTCAATTCCAACTGACCAAAACGGCGGCGGCGAGTATGGAGAAGGAGCGCAGTGGCACACACCGGTGATGGGCCAGCATTCCGTATTTGAACTTGGAGGAGCTCAGAACATGCAGCAACATACTTATAATGGACACCAGGAACAGGTAACAAAAATAAACAATGTTATTATTGTCCTCATTTTAATGATGTATGCAGCTGTTACTAATGAATCGCTCAAAACTTTCCAGGTCCTCTGGCAGGGTCATACCATCCAAGTGGAAAATGGTGACGGCAATATGCAAAATATGTCTGGAGCGTACATAGAGTTTGAGCCTAATGTTGAGGGCAATGAAATGGATATAGATACTAAGCCAAAGGTGGACAAGAAGACTGGAAAGAAAAAAAAGAAAATGGCTGAAACAGATAGCGATGAGGAGGTTCTTGACAATAAGTTGGAAGATAATCCTACTCAGGTAAAAATAATTTTAATTTTTTTTTTATAAACTACTCTTAGCCTAGGAAACTGGAAGGTGTGCTGGGCCATCTGTTTTTTTTTTACACACCAGTGACACCTTTGAATATGAGTTGTCAAAATTCTACCCAAGAGTTCTGAGGGATTTGATTAGTGGCCCATGTTTCACATCCTCAGGTTAGCCATGCAAACATGCATTATGTGTCTAAAGGTTTTTCTTTGTAGTGCCATACAAAAGTTTTATGAATTCATATTTTCTTTGACGGACCAGTATTAATTCCATCCTTTGCAATCCTTATATTAATTTCTTTAGCTAATTAGTATGGAAGTAACATCTGATTAATAAGCAAGTCTTATTGCAATTTCAGGTTAAAGAAAGATTGAGAAGAGGTTGTGAATGTAAAGACAATTGTTATCGCGGACTCAATCCAGAAGCAGTTTATCGTCATAGGCTGAATATTGCAGAACTGACTAAGAGTGAGCATGATATGTACTTGATGGGTATTACAATGGCAAGTTTAGCTAACCCGGCGGAAACTTCACGCCACAAAGTCAGAAGGAGACTGCGAGCTTGTTATGTTTACCAGGGAAGGAAGGTTTGTTTAGAAGCCTTTTTATATCTAGAAAATGTTACACATTATCAGCTGAAGCGAATCAGGCAGCATGTCATGACACATGGTGTAGCACCTCGAATACATGGCAACGTCGGGAAGAAACCATATAACACATTCACCCTAGATATATATAAGCATGCAACAAACTTCTTGAAAGAATATCTAAAGCAACATGCAAGTTCTCCCAAAGACGTCCAACCTTCAGGTGGTGATAATAAGAAAACCAGTAAGGCTGTTATTATTCAAGGTGATTCTAGAAAGCACTTGTTTGAGGCCTACAAGGAATATGGGGAAATTTTGGAGCCAGGTGTAAAACTAATGGGCTACTCCACCTTCCGGGCATTCATGAAGGACCAATTTCCACATGTTAAATTCGCAACAAAGAAACAGGATATACCCAAAGAAATTGCTCCATTCCGTAGCGGGAAATGCATGAGCTATGATAAGAATAAGGATCCAGTTAGGATACAGCAGGAAAAAGAAAAGGCGGAGGCAAAGAAGGCAGCTATGGAGGCTAAAAAGAAGGAAGAGCACGAGAGGGAACAACAGGCGCAACAGCAAGCGCAGCAACAACAACAACAGCAACAGGTGCAACAGCAGCAGCAGCAACAACAGCAAGTGCAGCAAGTACAAGTACAACAGCATCAACAGATGCAAAGCCAAGGTCCTCATGTGGTTATACACCAGCAACAGCCACAGCAGCAGCCTCAGATGCAGCAACAGATGTTGGTGCCACAAGTGAGCCAACACCAACAAGTTCTCACACAACAAGGTGTTCAACAAGTTTCACAGCAACATTGTGTTCAGCCTCTTGGCGTCTCGGAGGAGGGTGGTCAGCCTGTGGAGATGTCCCAGCAAGTCATACCATTAGCGGTAGTACAACAGCCCCAGCAAGCCTACTTAGTGACACCAGTTTCACATTTCCAAACACGTGTACAAGGAGCCTGGTACAGACATTGACGAAAAAAGACAACCTTTGTGGAAGTTTTGATTGAGGCGGGATAGACTGTGCTTCTATACCTTGCTCATGAAGATCCTTCTATGACTGAACTGTTGTTTGAGGTATAATGGTTCCCACTGAAATTAATTATAATGTTTATACGAAGAGCCACACGTAACTTTGGCAATAAGTTAGTAAGGTTATTTAGGTACCTTTTCAGTATTGGTCAATAACTGATTTAAACAACTATGTAAGTATAAAATTAATCATATTTACACAATTTATATTAGCACTAGCTATGTAGTTTATTTTGTAATCTATGATTTTTATAAGGTAATTCAGAAGAATGGGCAGTTATATCCAATTAATTTTTTTAACAATTGTTTTTTGTATATCAGCATATACAGTTATTGTGTATTAATTGTTATATTTTACTCTGTTCATATAGCCAATAGACAGTCCCCTTATTTAAATACGCTAGCAACCAGTTTTGGTTAAGCTCACACTTTTTTAAATTATTATATGAAATGAAATTTGTACTCATGTAATAAACTATCGTTATTTAATTTCTTGACTTTTGTTAAATTAATATTATTCTTTTTTTTTGACGTGAAGCACCTTGAACATTATCAGGTACCAGACTTGAATACCAGAGCATAACAAAAAGGTCTATATACTTAACAATTCCTTAACTACTGGTCTGAGACATGTGAATATAGTATCGTTTTTAGCATTATCTATTCAGCTAGGTATGTTGTTGAGATTGCATCACAAGTATGCGAATTTGCAGTGAGAAGCAGTGTAAATCTTGGAAAAACACGGTTTCAGCTATTTTTGAATTAGTGTTGCTAAAGCCTTTGTTGTGATGACTTGTTATCTATCCAATAAATCCATAAAATGCAAATGAATTAATGTAAATAAAGTGGGAAGAATAGGACCTTACATGCAATAATACCCTAATGTCTAGTATTGAAGAGTGACAGAATTTCAAGAGTCCCATAAGTGGCATTCCGTGTCGATTCACCATAGATATCATTTCAGATCATTTGACACAAAAATAATCACTATGTTTTCGAATATGAACAGAGTAACTTATTATCTATATGATATGATATTTTTGCTTCATGTGTGTGCCCAGTCTGCTTTATTATCTTTTTTAAGTGTGCTCTCAATTTGTGTTTTAGGTCTTTAGCTCCTTAGGCTTTTTCAATATATCACATTAAAATGTTTTATTTCTTAAATTAAGTTTAAATAAATTATTAATAAGTTGCTCATCACAACATACCTATAAATGGTTTAATATTCATTTACCAAAAGAAAGCAGTGCCTTCAATATTTAATGGAATTTTGTATGGTGTGCGATTTAATATTGTTTTGTGTAAGAGAATTAGGATATATTTTTAGGATTTTAGTATCTATTGATATGTTTTAATTATGAAGTTGCGTCTATAATTTGTATTTTAATACATATCAAAATTCTGTAGAGGAGAAGGTATTGGCACTGGAACATAATATTTTTATGAAAATTATGTAAAGAACGTGATGACGGGTTTTAAAGGAAATAAATAGTATACATACACTCTCTTATATTGTTTTAGTATTTTGGATTTTACTTTAAATTCAATTTTAAATAGCCAAGAGGTGGTATAATGTCTCATTTTACGATGACACTATGACTGTGATATATTGTACTCGACTTTTTATTCACATAATAAAAACAAATGTGACGTCCCAAAAAGCAATAATATTAAAAATTAGTAGGTAGTTAGTTTGCAAAAAAAAAAACGTAACATTTCAGAATTGACATCCCCGAGATAACTAAATGTTCCGTGTTAATTACCTTATGTGTACAGTACAAAACTTTCTAGTTATAGTGGTTTCTTTTCTTTATAAAGGGCACTTGAATATTCTTGAAATACTTTCTTCAGGCCTGCTATTTAATAAAAAGCTAATTAAGCTGATGGTGAACTGTGTCAATCGATGGGCTAAGTGATAACATAGTTAATTGTATCATGCAATTAACTATATATTTATATTTTTATTATATTTAGGTTTAGTAAATGATAACAAAAAACCATTCAGTGATTAAATGTAAGTTATATACTTTATGATATATATATATTTGAAGTCAAAATTATAAAAAATATTATAAAGAATCTTGATTCAATCCAAGAGAGTATAAATATCATTAATCTGTAATATAGTAAAATATATATAATTTTTTTATTGCTATCACTCGCTCGTCGATACACATGAATCATCACTGACCGCATATGCATTACCTATGCCTATTATGCATATGCATGACCGCACTTATTCAAAATGGCGGACCTGTAGCTATGCCAGACTCCATACGAAAATATTTTAAAATCCTCCTGTAAGTTAATACCATAATCATAGAATTCATTTTTATTCTTAAACTGAGTAGTAACATAACACAGTAGTTTTACTATGATTATGATATACTCATAAATATACATACACCACAGTTATCAATTTTTGAAACAATTTTGATTTGTTAAGGAAAATCCTTTCACGAGTGTAAATGCACTGGACTTCACTGCGTTCTGTGGAACCTGGGTCTGCGGGCACAAGTGGCTTATGTGAAGTAGTGAGTACTGCTGACCTCTAACAAAGGTGCAATCGTACCCTGCATAAAATAGGTTCCACGACAAGCGCAGCTGTATGCGCTGGTTACGTTAAATATTATAGTCCAAATCATAATTATGCTTGCAATGTTTTAAAATCTACTTGTATAGGAATTAAACTGTGAAACCTCGCTTTCAGTGCTCCACTAAAATGGAACTAAATTAAACTATAATGAAACGAGTTCCACTAAATGCCGCAATTACACAAAGAAGATAGTGTCATTTAATTAATAAAAACCGTTAGGTTCAGAATTCAAATCAATTACCGTAAGCGCAAATTGTTCAATGAAATTTAGAAAATCTCAATGAACTTAACTTTGTAATTTGAAATGTATACAAACAAAGATTGTTTGTATACATATACATATACATATACAATATATAATATCATAGAATAATACTGCTCTGACTAATCTCGATGTCCGCAACCCGCAAGCTATTCTCAGCCCTTGGAGTAGCTTTCTTCAGTCCTGTGCCCTCTGAATTTACGCTATCTTTCCCAATAAAATTTATCGAAGGTCCATGTCTGTAAGTGACGAAAATTAACCTACGTACAGCCTGCCTATGTGCCTACTTACAAACTGTCAATACAAGACAATCGTCAATATGTTTATACAATAATACTTTATCCAAATTCTGTATTTTCATACTAAAATGTATTTGTAACAGGACGCAATTCTAAATCTCCTTTATTTTGATCTAATTTAGATGTAATTTATATAAATTTTTAGTAAGTGTGTATTCATAATCATAAATATAGAAGTACAGAAATGTGCCTAGAATGTATGCTTAACTGTGTATTTTTATAGTGCAATAACTATGCGAGATTCGAGGCAGGTTCACATTGTCGTCATTGCCCATTCAAGACCCATATAAAGATTATGCAATATATTCTTGCATTTCTCCAACAATTTTAAAAATGCACAATTTCTAAAATTGTTGGTATCATCAACATGCATGATGCATAACATCGTTCTTAATTAACAAAACAATGAAGGAACAGAGCAATTTTTATATCCCACACTTTGTCTTACTGTTCACAATTCGAGACAATAAAGTGCTCACAAAGTGTTTGATTTGAAAGACGAAAGTGCCACTTGAGCTACTTAATTCCGATACACACTTAGCCCTTTATTATATACATAAAGCATAAAGCTATGTTATAGCGAATTTTACGAGACTTCGAACCGATTTTGCTAAAGCTATTGAATACGTGTGCGGATGTTTGCGATTATTTCGATAAAATATGACTTAATTTAATAAGTGCAATAACTATTAATTTTCAATTATTTTGTATACAGTAGTACCTATAATTTGTCACTTCGTGGGCTGGTTTTCGATGTAAAATGCACCTAAACTTGTTTTGAAAAAAACCGTTGGCAGCCTCGATGTAAGAAAATAGAGCAAAGGCAAAATGCAATTTATTCTGCGTACCTACCTATGTTACGGTCGACGCGACACCCTAAACTTTATTTCCTTATAAGTACTAGTGTTGTAATTCCTTATAATGGGCAATGTTAACAAAAATTAAGATCCAGGGTTTGCTTCGAGTCGTAGTGATTCGCCATTAGCATGATTCGACATCTATGTTCCAGTATTTTGACGGTAGAACAAATGATGTGATAGAAAATAAAGTTTTTTACGCTACTCTGGTTTTTTTCTTTCGTTATTTAAAATATACTTTCCTACCTCCTTGAAGGTTTTTTGTAGTAAGTAATGATTCGTGATTGGTCTCAACAAGGGAATGTAGGACAGGCAATCAAGGAACCGTTCAAAACTACTCTTAAATGTTGGAAATGAGTGACATTAGTGTGGGTTCCAGGTCGTCGAAGGTCTGATCTGGATCGACTCTCCCACGCCTTCCTCAAATACGGCGGAGTTGCAACCGGAGATTGTCTGTCGGGGGTGTGCGTTCGTCGCACTCGTGCTTCCTCGGCTCATTGCTCCGCCGGCCACTTCACGATTTAATAAATTCTCCGCACCGTCCATTTGTAAACAAAACTCATTGTTTCGTCCTCAAACGGACAGTTTGACGATGGCGACTTGGCTTAGCGGGTGCGCGCGGTGTCATCTCGCATAATAACTGCTGACCTTCGTCTTGACGCTATGAAGTTTTGGAAGTGTGGAGCGAAACGTAAACGCCGAACGGCGGCTTCTGGTAAGTTTTATAGATTTGCCCAATAAAAAGATATATATTTAGAAAAGGAAAATTTATTAAAAGTGCTTAATTCCAAAGCGTTGACCTATATTTGAATTAACGATATCATTTATGTCGTGAACGAAATGGTTCCGACAACTACTTAAAATATTACCTTTGGGCCTTGTTGCCAAAAATAATACTTGGGTGACATAAAAACCTTGCAAAAAAAATAGGTCTATTACCGATACCACAAGGTGCAATTAATATACTGTTAGTATTTGACAACATAATATTCACATCATTAAGGTCATACAGTCCGCTGTGACTGGTATCAATGTAAATAGTATTAATTAGGAATCTGATTTTTATTATTACCAAACTATTAATATTGTGTCTTCATTTGTGTAGGTAGGTGCGTAATGCATGTCAGAAGTTAATAATTGACCTTGTGTCGCTCAGTGTTTAGTATTGTTTAGTGAGGAAATCAGTGTCGTTAGTCATTGTGCATACCCACAGGTAAGTAATTAATTTTGTTGGGTTGCTTATTAATATAAACGTAACAATGACAAATGCTGCCTGAGCACCGAGAAAAATTAAAATTTCAAATACCAATACTCTAATCACATCAAGAAGGATAAAAAATTATATTGGTGTCTGGAAACAGTTTTTACGCTACTTCGAACTGTCTGTTTTGTTCTTTTTTTGAGTTCAACGATAGTCTGCATCAACACTTAATAGCACCATACTTTACACTTTATTAAGGTAAAGTAAGCATCTCACCTACTTCAATGTTCCACCATTGCAGCATCGTGTTGGGTGGGACTGTTGGGAGTATGCTTTTGGCATTCTCTGGTTGTGGGGAAAGACGTAGGCCATAAATGGGTTGATTTCGGTATAATACTCTTAGTATTACCTACCGATTATTATGTAGATAACAATAGTTATAAGGAGCTTACTGAAAACGATAGGTATCAAATGTACCTCAAAATATTAAGTATCAAGAACATAAACTTAATTTCTATACCGCAGTTTATTTCTGTATCGCAGAAAGCGGGTCTTTAACCGATTACAACATTGATATTATATCCATATCCATTCAAACACCAAGTCACTAGTTTTTGAAGTTGGCGACTATTGGAGCGTGGACGGTGGACGCCTATCTTTATTAGTCTAAACGTTCTGGTGTTTTTGCTTGTTTCGACTGTTCAGATTGAATTTGTAGTGTAGGTAAGAGCAAGATCAGATATTGTACATTAGATTCTGGAGAATAAGTTCATGTAAAACTTTCATATTAAAAAGCAGATAGACCTACATTTATGTCTATTAATGTTATCAATACAGGGTCGACGCATAACTACAGAGACCCGATTTTAATAATGAACGAAGACAACAAGAACTACCACGACATACGTTGCTGCAACAGTCAGGTACCGGTCAACTCTTATCTAGGGACACATTAAAGTGGGCCTAGCCAGGTTACATAAATTATACTTTGTTGTTTAACAAATTGCGATAAATTTTTTTGCGTGACAGTCTTCATTATTACATAAACATCCCATAGATTGACCCAGACGTGGGTGTTTACGTTGTACTTATTTGAAGAAAATGGGATATATTATAATATCATCTCCAGAAAATAAAATAACGGTTGAATGAGTTGGTAAGTAGGTATCTTTGGCTATTGTCGCAGCTATTGCGAGCTCAAATGAAGATTTTTAATTGACAGCGGACGCTTGACGTCAACTGTTATTAAACCTTTGTTCTAAGGATATGAATCAAGTAGCTATTATTTACAGACCTACCCATGGACGGGCGTAGGTATGTGTTTGTCGGCCATTAATCGATGATGAAAATTCCTCTTACTCAAAGGTCCCAAAAACAAAGTCGGCGTCAAACTCAGCCCCGTAGGTCACTGATATCTCTTGTTTTTATTTTATAAAATCCGTCGTTGCGTCAACAGAGGGCCTCTCAAAATCTTCCTTACCCACAAGATTGATGTGTTACGCCGCCACTGTCTTCACCAAATTCGTTTGACATTTCCTCGAGCAATACGTCATTGCACAAATTTCTATGGCGACTTGGCCTCATGGACGGGAGCGTCGACTATTCCGTCGCCAATAAAAGTATATATTATTTCATTTATAGTGTTATGTGTCATGTTATGTGCAGTGAAGGAGTGGCTGGCTGATTGCTATGCAAGCCACAACTTCCCCATTGTCGGCATAGGGTTGCCTGAACTTACCTGGTATCCAGAGGCTTTTTTTGCGACTTGATAATAACAAAAGCTTCTGGGTTCAAAATTATCTATATACCTAGGTATAATGGCAAAAATTTAAAATGACACGATTAGGTTATATTAATAGATAAACAAACCGCACTTGGCCAGCGTAGCGGATTGTGTTCTAAATCCTTCTCATTTTTGGGATGAAACCCGTGCTATGGAACTGTGATGGGTTGATGATGATGATGATGATGATCTTCATTGACTTAATTCAATAAAATAATGCAACAACTACCTACTAAGAAAGATTCAAACTCCAAATTATTCTTATTTTGTATTCATTACTTTTTTTTAGTTAATTAGTAGTAAGTTACCTATCTTAAAATTTATGTTCTTTAAATATGTAGGTACCACCTAACATTCATATTTTCACTTAAATATAAAGTTAGCAAAACTATTACCAAACTACTAAATTGTTAGTAGTGTAGGCTGTTAGTGTACAAATACTTCACGGTTGGGTGAGATGTCTTTTGTCCTACTGTATTCGCTAGTTGTTATGTGCCTTATTAAGGCTATTTCAAATTTATCCATTAATATCTTATCAGTAAGAATTTACACAGTAAACCTAATTAAGTTGAAATATTTCTTTTACCAATAACGATAGTACTTTAGTGGGACGCGTCGCGCCGTAAATAGTATCTGTCATCTGCCTAGCTACCATTTAATTTTGTTTCTGTATACCCCGCGTTCGGTTACTTAGCGGTGCTATTGCTATGCAAGGCGCGTGTCGCCGGCTTTTGTTTGTCCAAGTATTGTCCTGTGCCGTCCTTCCCGCTATATCCACTTTTACTGAATGCCTTTTGCATTCTGTGAAGTTTGTCATCCTGCCAACCAAAAGTTATAATTAAAGGCTGTATTGTAGGACCACTATAATTCCTTCCTTAATTTA
>DWQK01002998.1:0-12183 GCA_018231225.1 Noctuana stator | reverse complement strand
CCCTTAGAACTTTAGAATCCTACAAGAAGAGGACTACTACTACTGTGTGACAACTTTATCACTAAAATAAATATATATATACATCTTAATTTATAAAATTCTTTTGTAACTATGTATGTCACTGAACTTCTCCTATACGACTGGACCGACTTTGATGATATTTTTTGTCTGCCAGGTCCTCTAGTAGGTAAATATTTTTTATATTACAGGACGGGAGTAACAAACAAGCATGCAGGCCATTTAAATTTAGCTTATTGTAATGATACAATCTCAATTTCCGGACAGATAAACCTATATTATACCTTATAAAGATTAGATGTTTTATTAACTACGAGTAAAAGTATTATCTATAACCATATTAAGACTTTGAATCTTTGTACAATGATCTGCTTATTACTTAAGAAATTTCTTCTAGCAGACCTGCTACTGGAGAGCAGATGCAGAGAGAGATTCAGCCGATACGAGATGCAATTATCTATGTAGAAGTGTGCACGTGTACGCAAATGTGTTTAGTACACCTACAAAAAATCATCATCAAATACACGAAACAGTAGTTGTTCTTAGTTTGTGCGGTAGACGGCCTTATCATTAAAACAGATTTCTTCCAGACAACCATTTAATATTATAATCATCCTCTTCCGTATTAATACAAATACTACCGAGTAAAATCGTTATAACCGGTAAGTACCTATACTATCTACCATTCTATCTAGTTATAACTGGAAAATGAAAGTAGAAAAGATAAGTCCACTTAACCTAAGACACGTGATAAGACTAAGGTAATGCGGATACACAAGGTTAGTGACCCTTGGTCGTGTCCCTCATAACCCACCGTGAACTAAGTCTTGTCGCTAGTATACCTATAGGTACTTCTGTTTCGGTTGGGGAGGGTTGCTGCCGGACACACCATTTTAGTCCTCGGTGAGTAGCGACGCCTCCACGCCATGTGTGGTCTCAGATAGGACTTCTCTCCTATTTGAGGTTGTACGTGGATGTCCATGGGTGTTTACCTAACATCAGGTGGCTTGCACGCTCGTTTGCTACTCATAAACAATTAAAAAAGTTATGATTGTTGGTAAAACTAGGACAGTTCGTCCAGGACGGTATCACCTTTGCCGTTGAACCGCCGTAAGGCAAGGCAGTTCTTATGTCGACCATCTTAATCTTGATGGGTAGCAAGTAGAAATACATTCAAATTTATACGTCTTAGGCAGGACTTGGCTATGGGTGTGATGTGAACATGCATGCTGCAATCGTGGCTTGCAGTGCAGCAACCACAATCATTAGGAATCATGAGTATGATAGAAAAATTATAATAAGCTTGAGAAGTCAGTAAACCGATTCGGACTCGAAGGCGATAGTCATAATCATATACCTAGGTCGGTTTACGAAGTTCACGAAGTCAGGTAGGCTTACTATACTATAGATAGAGGTAGATTATTAAATATATTTTAACCTTGATCTACAAAGTTATTTATCGGAACTTTTTAAACACAACACTAACAACCTAAAATAAAAGTGTTCCCACGTTTTAAAAATTCTATTGATAGTGTAATGTTTAATGTACGTAGATTTCATTACTGTGACAAATGACCAGCTCGAGACTCAGGGCATAGATTACATAGATAATATAATACACAGAATACACTAACGGACTCACTCAGGTACCTACTTAGGATCCGAGGCGAGATGCTATGCGTGGAATATCGAGGTACATATATCTTGTGGTGTAAAAATAAATATGTTACTCTGCTCGAAACACTACACTTAGTTTGTAAATCCGCTATTGAGAATCAGCATCTTCGCATTGTTGTCGCCAGTAACAAAACAATTCAAGGAGATGAGTTCGTTGCTCATTTGTTTAGACTTTTTACTTAAGTGCCCTTGATGATTGAGTTTGTTTATTTCATTTGTTACATAATGAAACTACAAAAAACCCACTCAGGTACCTACTTTCAATTTTTTTTTTGCATTGTGGTTTTGTATGACAGGTAGGTAGGTATAGATTAAACTTCAAATAGGGATCTTAATTCAAATTCTAATAGTACCTGTTTGATTTGGAGTTTCCCCCTATCTGTTATTTATTTATTTATCCTTTATTGCAATAAGCAACCTAATGCTATTCAAGCTTAGTACTTTTGAAGGTTGTGGATATCCAATAAAACCCTCGATAGAAGGTTGCAGAATGGAATAATTATATTTGAAATTACACTGGTATTTATACATAAAATACAAATTGTAAATAGCCAATAAAAAAACAGTAAAATAAAAGTGTAAAGTTATAAGAAAAAATAAACCAATAAAAACAACGGAATAAAAATAGTGAGAAACAAAAGATTATCTTCCATCTCGCTCGCTCTAATTATCTTCGCGCCGGCCGGCCGTCGTGCGTGCTCGGCGGTTGAGACAGACGAACCGTAGCTCTTCTATAAATATGGCGCGCTCCCGGTGACTCGTGAGTCTCGTGACTCGTTCACTTGGATGGCGCCGGCAGAAGAAACGGACGTGTCTGCGTTGAGGTGAGTTTGAATGAAGATGAACTAGACCTGGATCTTCGATGAACTGGAGTTGGAGAAACAGCTCTTCTCAGGGCTATGCGAGACGTCAATTAATAGTTCTTATTAGAACTTTTTTATTCTTTGTTTCTTCTCCGACGTCAATGCTGAAGCTGCTACAAATCTAATCTTTAACTTAAGTTTTTGTCGGATTTATTTAAAATGCTTAACTTCTGCTGTTTTTAGCTAATTATGTTCCTCGGAAAAGCTGGCTAATTAGTTCCCTTTTACAAAAATACTTACGCAAATGAATAGGGATCAGGGTCTATTGTTTGTCGTTGATGCGCCGATTAGCACGTTCTCCTTAGACGGAACAGAGCAAATAAATCTGGTCATAGGTAGGTACATATAGAATGACAGAGGTTCTCAAACTTCATGAAAATACTCTAGCCCCTAAACGTAAGGTCTCCTGCTTCTATCTCCGATATTTAACGCAATAATATTTTGTATTACTTCTATTAGAAATTATCAGTAATAGAAATTATATTGGATTAAGAAATTTTAAGAATATACTTAATTATTTGTATTTAATTTTTTTTTTAATTATGTGTAATTGTATACAATATGTTTCTTTAACAAACGAGTAAGTTTACAATCTTATAAATAAATACAGTTTCAACCATCCGTGAAGATTCCAGTTCGATATAGCTGTTGAGTTCCGCCCATGCGTGAATCCGCCGAGAGCAAGGTAAGTTGTTTGATAGCAATATCATCTCAAGGTGAAACTCAAAAACCAAATAGAAACACACGAGACATTACAAAGACATGCAGCGATGAATAAATATTGCACGTCTACACAATAGCTGAATGTAAAGCCAAAACTTCATACATTTTAATCTCCATATTCATATCATATATCATAATTATTATGTTCATGCTTACATCGTAGGGAGAATTTTTATTTTATATCGGGCAAGCGACATCGCAGACAAAAGATTGAGTGGTGAGTGAAATGATCTTACAGAATCGGGTGTATTAATGTCAATATACGAGTATGTACCTTTATAGGTCAATATTATGTACCTTTATAGGTAATAGTTACCTATTAATGCATAAGATAGACTCCAAAACAATGGCACGTATCCATCATTAGCAAGTTTTAAAATATTAGCACCCTTTGAAAAAAAACAAAGAGCGTTGTATTGAATTTCTAATTTCGCCAAAGGCATGCATGCATACTATATGGGAGTTTACCCTTTTCGAGTTAACATCCACGTGTTAATCGGCCGGAGGCACATTCGAGTCTTTGTTTCTTCGTCTTTTACATATTTTGCACCTGCAAACATCCTATCTCTTCGCGGAGTGTTTTCACAACTTCTTATCCAACACGTACCTACGCTAGCACCTACCCTTTTGTTCGTAAGCATAAAAATCTATACGTCTATATTTGCAGTGCGCTTCGTTATACGTTTGCTGGTATATGGACTTCTTTGTTAAGGGAGCCCTTTTATGATAGTTTCATTTCTAATTTCACCTTAAATAAATAAAATTATTATCCCATTAAGTATTTCAATGACGCGCTAGTACAACCTACAAAAAAAAATTGTAGCCCTGATTAAATATTATTTTGAGTAACATCTTTTTTGAAGTTTCTCTTTTTAAATACTGTTTATTTCGTAATTTTTAATGTTCCGATTTTTGTGAAATTTGCACTGAGAAACGAGCGAACAGACATAAATACTTACTACCTACTGTATTTATACACTCGTGAAATTTTATGTATTAGTTTGGAAGCCCTACCAAATTACAATATATAAATATTTTGCATTCCTATTAATTTTTATTACGTAATATGCACGTATCTATCGAATTGATAACATCCTTTCTTTGAAATCCGTTTAGAAAAAACTCCATTGCTTATTTTTGTTCCTGAAAGAAATATAATTAGTAAACAACACGTTATAAAAGCAAAGTAACGAGTTAAACATCGATAGTCCCTTGACAGTTAAAGTATTTCGTAGATCTACTTCAGGCACGAAACACGGCCATTAACCCGGCCGCGCGTCTAGCAAGCGTCTACGACCTTTCTTTACCACCTACCGATACAACTAGCACCTAAAAGCATGTTCCATTTCCATTGAAATACTGACATGGTTTTGCTACTAAAAGCGCCATAAAGAAACTGTAATGCATGTGAACTTTCACGATAGGATTGTACCTTCATTGTACAATACCATTATCCTGAACAAGTACGTAATTGTAACGATGAATGTTTACCATGAGCATTAGTTCAATGTTGGCTGACGGCTAAAAGATAAGATCGGATCTCAACTTTGTTGCCGATCAAGGCATTTTATTCTCAAAGGACATGACATCCGATGGTTATCGCAGAGAGAAATCGATATATCGTTGCGAATTATAATCAAAATTATGCATACAATCAGGCGGATTTGTAGCGTGATACATATCTATGAAAATGTGGGCGCTATTGTAGTTGTAACTTGTATGTTGCCACTGATTCAATTTCCTTCCTGTCATGAATGAAATAGGTCACAGTGAAATGTACGAGCAGCTGTGAAACTTTGATGTGGCTCTTTATACAGACAAAGAAGTTTCGTAAAGGTTCTCATTGGGAATAACCACACTATTCAATATAAATATTCGATGAATATCCATATCAAAGCGAACAATGAACAATGTCTATAAAGATTCAATTCACATTAATCATTAAATTGCATTATAATTTAGTTCGAAAAAACTTGTTTTCGTAAAAACCTTTTTGTCGCCAACATCTGTTTTATTGTTAATTTTAAATGTATGAAGACGTTACATTTTAATAGCTCATTAAAAGAGTCTTAATTGCCTTCGTTCTGATCCCCGATTGCAGGACGCGTCTTATCATTTCGTGGTAGCCACTCTTTAATTTTTTTATTAACTCATTTTAAAATCTGCAATTAATTTTTCTTTTTTCTCTAACTGATTTTCTTTCCCATGAGGTCAGCATAATGCGTTTTTATGTAGTAGATATAGCATTTTCCTTTGTTTCGGATGTGGTTTGCAAGTTACTTATAATTTAATATACGAATTAACTTTTTTTTGTAACTACCGAATATAAATGATGATGTTATAAGAAAAATATTTCCGGAAAGTATTATTTTTATACATACTTATTTCATGTGTAACGGTACTTATATGAAACATAATCAATCAATGTATGGACGTTTCTTCTTTTGGCTTGAAGCCAGACGGAACTGAGTTGTGGCTTCTCCGTGCGGCTTGCGTTGAACATGTCTACATTAAATTACCTAGTTTCGCGATATTTTAATGTACTTTCCAACTGCAAGACCACGTAGCTAGAAAATTAGATGATTTCACGCAAATTACTTTGCTGATTTCGATACCGATAGTTTTATAACTAGCAAAGCTGTATTTACGAGTATATGTATATATTGACGACCCGCGTGGTATAGTGGTTACCACGCCAGTCCATTTTAAAGGCAAGGCAAAGGCATTTTATATGGTCAAAGTTAACAAATCGCTTGTCGAGCGCATTATACTACTCGATTTCATTTAAATAGTAATCTTTCGATTTACCAGACAATAACTTACAAGTAAACGATCGCGTAGGATGTTGAGTCATCGTCATCAGTGGTCGGCACCACATAATTGAGTTTCGATTTTATCTGATGACTCGATTGTGACATTAATTGATACAGTTGTTTCTTTAGATTGCTGTAATTAATTAAATTGCCTCACGTGCTCTGGCCGGCGTATGAACGTAGATATAAAAAAGTGACGTATGTCAAGATGGTTATGGGTGATGGGGTGATGGTTTAAGACAATTACCTTTTAGAAAGGTGACAGGTTTTGATCTCACGTTCACTTTATATTGCACTAAGTTATACTCGTAATATCTCTACCTATATCTTTCTGCACCTACCTACCTTCCAAATCAAAGGGTTTAGTATAATAAAATAATTAATTAGAACAACTTTATTCAAATCGACCTTTCATTCCAAATAATAGATGTGCTAGAATGAAAAAAAAAATTTTAGTAGTCTGGAAAAATAAACGTTTATAATTTTAATATTATACATAATGCCTACCACATAAAATTATCTTTCAAGTCACTAAACTTGCGCTTGCAAAGATGGAAGGTAAAGCTGTATAATATACTTCCTACAACAACCATTAGTTCGCATCGCGACGTGGGAACATAGGTACTCGTACTAGTACCGAAGTGTCGACAAGGTGGCGAAATTGCCTACAAATTGTGAATGGCGCAATGAAGACATGCGCGATTTGCGGACGTGTGACCCGACACTGACCGCTGCCTTCTTGCGAGTTGCGACTCACTTTAGCGCAGTGGTTCCGAAGTGGTTTTCTTAACCAGGGACAACCCAGGGACAATTAGATTGTTTTGTTATTATCAAGGACTGCGTGATTAATGTTTCTGACTTACTTAAATTGCATAAACAGCTTTTTTTCCTTGATATGAATGAAATATTTAAATGAGACTGGTATGGTTGCTGAAGGTGGAATTTCCACCTTTTAAGACCTCCTCGACGACCTCCCAGCTCATGAAAGGAAAGCGTTGGGATCTCGTACGACACACATCAGGGTTGTTCTATCACTTTGGCCGGGGTAGAACTATAGCGCTACTATACGTCTTTGTTATAAAATAATATATTATACTGAGAACGGAACGTCGGTTGAGAAGCACTGCTATAGCGGGACAAGAATGAGTTTTTTCTAAGGAGAATTGTTTTTTCTAAACTTTATTAACACAACGTGTGGTGATCAACATAACGGAATATACGTGTGTGTTCATTGTAAGAGTATATTATTTACTTAAAAGCATATTACTTTGAAGTAGGTTATGTTACGTCAACAATCAAGAAATTAGAAATTTGTTGTTGTATAAAATGTAAAAAAAAACAGTATGTATGAAAAGGATAGATCCAGATGGGGATAGTCTGCCCCACTCCTCCGTCCCCCGTCCCCCCGACCTCCTCTAAGTGCAACCACATAGGTACAGTATCTACAAATAAAACCAGTAAGTACAAATTCTTACACAATCCCCCACGCAGTGTTTATAAACAATCTTAAGTAGTCAAAGTGGAACCTTCATCGGGGACTTGGTAGTCATTAAACGAAGCCTTTACCATTCCGTGTGACCTACAGCGACATAATTCAATTATTACCAACACGCAATCACATCCGTGTGCTTGTAAAATGCACTGTGTGTTGGCGGTACTGTCACATTATGCCTTATTAATCACGTACTCGTGAAATAGTATTTGAGAAATTTCCAAAGGTATGTTAAAATTTCATGACTAATGGTGTTAGAATAAGAAATTACTGTCAACGATTTATTTATTATCTCCCTGCCATGCATAGGCCTCTACTCGAAAGTAAATTTATTCATTTATCGATAAATAGTTCACCTTATCGCGGTCTTCATACTGTAACTATTTAACTTTACAGACGTTCTTCTGTCCAAATAACAGGGGAATTTAATTTTTAACTTACTGACCAATTGAAATAAAAATTAAACTTGCATGGTGTGAGATTCCAAAGTAAAACATTTTTCACGCGGTTACTATAAAATTCTAAAATGATTCTAAGTATGAAATCGTCCAACATTCGATTGTTTGACTTTCACTTATTTTTTCACTTAACTTTGCTAAAGTGAGTTTTAAAGAGAGGGCGCGGTTCGAAACATAACACTAAAACATAATGCCCCGACCATATTGATACTATCAATACCAGTATTAACACCGCTCGTAATTTAACAGAATGAAGTCGTGATCAAAACATCCCGTGGAGCTGTCGACTCGATGGCCACTGCTGTTGTTGGCCAGATGAATTAAGAGGAGAAATGTCCCCGCCCAATTCTATAACATCCGCGTGGGCGCCTTCTACAATGTTTTATTTACGAGTGGATGGGCGACCAACTACTGTGTTATCGCAAATTAAACGCCACCGACTTATTTACGGCATCGAAGTCGCCTCGGGGCACGTGGGAATTGGCCATCGAGATGCATGCGCGTGAATATCTCACTCCCACGTCGGCAACTAGGTAGTGGGTATGAACTATGTACGGAATTGACGCTTCTTAAGACTGTACTTGCAAATGTTAAAATCATTGACTGTTCAGTATTTACTTACAGACCATGCATCACGACTTACACTAGCCTAACTTTCACATAAGTTACCTTTTATGAAGCCATCTACATCAAAATTTTGTCAGTATTTAAAGGAAAAGTAAAAGTACCTATACTCGCTCAGTTTACCTATAACGTTAATCCCGGTATTATTTGTGTTATAATGTAATAATAATTTTAAAAAATGTAACGCTTAAAAAGAAAATAAAATTTGTAAAATATAATAAATAAGGGTCTCTTACTCTCTTATGAATACCTGCTTTCTTACACAATTCCCCACAATAGTTTGTAGTGTAGATATGTTTGAGTGAATATTAGGACGTACCTGAAACAACAAATAAAGAAAATCATGAGTACAAATAATTTCAAATTAAAAATCTTAATGATAATAAAAGTACATATTATAAAAAAAACAAAAGGTCGTTAAACCTTTATAAAAGCTAAATCAGATAAGATAAAATACGTGGTCGAAGGCATTGTTTTAAATTACACTTAAAATCGTTTCAATGTCATTCTTAGATACTTAATAAAAGAACATTAATAAGAAGCGACAACACATCCTTTTAAAGGCAATTTGCACATAGGTAACCCCCATTACTATGTAGATGTTAATCGCACAAAGGTGGCGCATATAATAAACCTATTAAATGGTTCCGGTCACTCGCCGGACGGTAATCGGTGACTGAGCATGCAATAAACGGTACTGCACTGATCCGGTCTAAATATGCCCGAGCAAAAAGCGAGAAGAAAAACAGAAGCAAGAAAAAACACAACTAATGACAGCCAGCGATAGTAAAAACGGGTTCGCGCTAATTACCAAGTTTTACGTGATTCTGCGACGCTTCTGACACTGCAAGTTCGATACCACGCGTTTTCCGACCAGTTGGTAGTTAGCAATATATTAACATGCAAATATTTACATCGCTAGAGAGCGCTGAGTCGCAATTTGCCTCTAGACGGAGTGTAAACGTCATTAAATTTTTTAACACTCTGAGTCACGCCTCTAGACGTTACTTTGTACTAGTTAACACTGAGGAAAGAACACGGATCGGCGGGATAACCAAACGCCCTGAAGAAACACTAAAATTTTTAAATACCTTTCGGGCAGTACCTAGAATCGTATACTTCTGACATTAGTGCAGTAAAGGGGAAGTATGAAAAGGCATATTTATTTTACTGAAGCTAACAATGTTCTTAGCAATATCTCCCTAACAACGCCAACGTTTACGAGCGTAATAAACGTACGAATGAGATAAGATAATCAATTAACTATCAATCTTGATAATGTTATTATTCTGAAACTCAAGTTTTAAACGGTAAACGAGCTGTTTAATATATGAAACTTTCACGCTCTTGACAGAATCGATTAATCTATGAACAGGAATTGTTTATTTTGCTCCAAATATAAGAAAGTGTGATTGAACCCCGAAAGTAAAACGACTAGGTACTGTATTCATTACCGTGAATGCTTTTCCAATTACAATTCGCAAATGTCACGGACATCGGATGAATGGTGTGGGCGATAGTGTGATATGAAAATAGATAATGATCTGCAATCGAGACGGCGGTTTGTATTGCTTAACGTTTATCGACAGAACAGATCGAGTAACCGACGTGGAACGAATCGTCATGAACAAAACGATCGAAGGAACGGAAGCTAAATAGACAATTGACCACAACGCTCCCATTCGCGATGGGAAAGTGTGAAATAATGGCTGGTAATGAGATGATAATTTGATGTACGCATTCTAGTTTCTAGCATACGATTTTCAAAGTTTCTACCACTAAAGTTTTTTAAATATCCCATACTATAGGTGAAGATACGACAAAAATAATGTTACCGTGTTATTTCGCTAATACCGCACATGTCTGCTTAGTGTCAATGATGATATATGCTTATGTAATGATGAATGCTTGACAATCGGGAGTTTGGCGCGTGACCTTGTTGTTCTGTGTCTGGTTTGTGTAAACTACTGAAATAAATACATACTATTGCCTTAAAGCAGACATAAACAAGCTCTCTTAAGGCCTGTAGCCCTGGTATTAGTCGTACCAAACAAGACATTTTTATGTAATTGTATTTAATGAAAAAGATAAAATTAATATTAAAATTAGTACTCAAATTGAGATTCATAACTTAAAAAAGCGAATATTAAAGCGAGTTTACCATTAAATAAATAAATCATGTCAGAATAATTTATGCTTTGAATCCCGATGTGAATGATTTAACGTTTAAACAAACTATATAGACGTAAGCGAAAGTCTTTAAGTAGGTACAATATTTATTAGGTGTTGCATAAAAACATCAATCACTGAGCATTGCTGTTAAACATAAAGCGATATAATTGACAGACGATTAAGGTATTCAAGCTTAAGTGTTAAGCGTTAATGAGTGTGAAAAAATTAAATACATGTAATAAATCGACGAGTACTGCCTGAAGATTGACATCACGATTATACAACAAATGTGGACTTCTCCAACACATCTGTGTCATGTATAATTAATTTGACGATTACAGTAATTTCGACCGCTTCCCTGTTAGTATTTGACAAAGTTATACCTATGGATAAAGACTAGTTAGATGGCACTGTGTTTAATTTAATGTTTTATTCTTTATGTCATTATTTTTCTTCTCTCTACCTCTATGTTTTCGGTATTCGGCAAGATGCAATTGGTTTGTTAAATTTTATCATTTTTATTAGTTTACTAGGCGGACATAACCAATGAAACAAGCAAGCATGGTTTGCGTACATCTTGGACAGAATGCTGATACAGATGGTCGCAAGCAGTCGCTTTCTGATCAAATTTTAATGATGGCTTCTAAATAAAAACAGATACAACGCTATGGTAAACAGAACAATTTAAACGAATCTACGAAGTTACTGAGGAAAAAATCCAGTGTGACACAACGAAATGTGTCACGTTATTCGACGCATACTCATTTAAAGGGTTTGCGGTTTTTACGGCATTTTTCACCGGTGAGCATCGGGCCAGGCACGGGCTGCTCTGTTTTGTCAATACTACCAAAGGGCCGGGTCTTTTTTTTCGAGACATACGCACGACGGGAGCCCTCGTTCATGTCACATTCGATCTAAACACATTAATAAATCTGTAAGATAACCTAAAAAAAATTTTTTGGTGCAGTAATAGAGCATTGTATGTTTGGCTTTGATTAATCTATTATTTAGTTAATTTTGATAACATTAGGATTTCCCATTATCCTATTTGATGTACGTATTTTAGTAGCTAAGTAGGTAAGAAAGTAGGTATGAAAACACAAAATTATAAATTATCTGTGAAACAATCTACAGTTTGTATCTAGATATATATATATACGTACAATCTTGTATAGATAAAATCTTCTTAATATATATAAATTACCTGTCACAGTGTTTGTCCGCGATGGACTCCTAAACTACTTAACCGATTTAACCAAATTTTGTACACCGTGTGCAGATTGATCCAACTTGAAAGATAGGATAGCTTACATCTCAATTTATAGTCGCAATATTATTTTATT